>PVIY010012884.1:35488-60759 GCA_004026745.1 Myrmecophaga tridactyla
ATAGAGAAAAAAGATTATACATACCATACCCCTTACCCCTTGCTTTCGTTTATCACTAGCATTTCAAACTAAATTTATTTTTTTCATTTGTTCCCCCTATTATTTATTTTTATTCCATATGTTCTACTCTTTTGTTGATATAGTAGCTGAAAGGAGCATCAGACACAAGGTTTCCACATTCGCAGAGTCTCATTGTGAACTATATTACATTTTGTTCATTATCAACCCCTTTCTTTTACTTTGTTGGGCTTATTCTTCTATTCTTGCAGTTCGTTGATTTCCAGCCTTTATCTCTTCAAATATAATAACTTGAGACTATATATGCCTCTTAAAGTACCACTTTGGCTGCATCCCACAATTTTTAATACCTAATAATTTTATTATTGCTCGGCCCTAATTATTTTTTAATTTATAAATTAAATAATTTATATTTATAATTATAATTTGTAATTATAATTATAATTACTATTTTGATCCTTGAGGTTTTTGAAAGCATATTTCTTACTTTGCAGATATATGGATTTGCTTTCAAATCATTTTGTGATTGATTTTGAACTAAACATATTTTGTTGACTTTAAATACAATTGCTTATAATAACTATTCTGATTTCAAGAATTCTAAAATGTGGGGAAAATGGCAACAGCAACTGTAAGAAGTCATTGATTTGTAAGACATCTAGTTTTAGAGAGACTAAAAATGAAAAGGAAAATTATGTTTCAGAATCCATAAACTTGTGGTCAGAAAATGAATGTTTGTATTATTCTAATTTATTCAAATTATCACAATTTGCTTTATTTTCTAAAATATAGTCAGTATTTCTAAATGTTTCTTGTGTGTTTAAAAAAACTTTTTTTATACTTCTGTGTGTACCAGTTACAATCACATTTTTTAATGGTGCTATTAAAATCTTCCATATGCTGTTTTTTTTTGTCTACTTGATCTATCAATTACTCACTGAGAGGTTTTTAGATATCTACCAGTATGTGATAGATTTGTCATTTTTTTCTTTATATATTTTGAAACTATGCTATTAGGTATGTAAATGCTTAGAATTGTTTCCAGGTAAGTTGAACCTTTTATCAATATGTAATAACCTCTTTAAATCTCCAGTGAGTTTTTTGCTTTGACTTTTTTTGTTTTCAGCCAATATTAATATATCTGTACCAACTTTCTTTGATTATTTGAGACAGTTTTCCATCATTTTGGTTTCTACTTGCCTATGCCCTTATATTTTAGGCATATCCCTTTAAAAAGCTTGCCTAATAATCTTAATCTTTTAATTAGGAAGTTTTATTCATTTATACTTATTGTGACTGCTGATATGTTTGGATTCTTTTCTAGTATTTCATTTCATGCTTTCTATTTGTCCTGTCTTTCCAAAGTTTCTTTCTTCTCCTTCTGTTCTTCCTTTCTTTTGTGTTGAGATTTTTTTTCCCTTCCATCTTATTTTCCAATTCTATTTATAAGCTATGCCTTCTATTTCTATGGTGTTATTGATTATCACGGAAATATTAATAAGCCATTTAACTTCAAGTCTAAAGCTAAGCTTTAATCTTTTTACAAATAATACAAGAAATTTAGAGTGCTTGAATTGTCAATTGTATGTTGTAGTTGTTCTGGCTCTTAGTCCTATCTTATTTTTAACCACACAAATTACGTGTTATTATTTTCCACAGCAAGTGTTTGTTTAGACTTATCCACATATTTACTATTTTCTTTAATAAATATCTCTTCTTGCATCTAAGGCTTTTCTTTTCTGGGTTTATTTCACTCTTCCTATAACTTATCCTATAAAATTCCCCTAATGAGGGTAAGTTCTTTTTTCTTATTTTGAAATGTCTTTGTGTCATCTTTATCCTTGAAAAATATTTTTAAACAATCTTCAATTTCAAATTATAACCATTTTTGATCCCTTTGAAGACATTATTCTACTTTCTTCTGGCTTACCCTATTACTACTGAGAAGTCATATCATTCTAGTTCTTGTAGATCTATTTTTTACTTGCTGGATATTTTTTAAAGTCTTCCTTTGTAATTTATATTCAGTAATTCCACTAGGACGTGTTAAAGTGTAGATTATTTTATATTATCAACCTAGGGATTTCCAGAGATTCCTAAAAATCCAACCAAGGAAATATGAGAATTGTATGTATCCCAAAATTACTGGGATAGAGAATGGGTTTCTAACTTTCAGCAAGTGATTAGAATCAAAGAGGCTCACTAAGAGATGGTAGGGGAAGAATTTTTTTTCTTAATCAAATTAGCAAACATTTTTAAAGACTATACCAGATGCTGGCAGATTAGTAGAGTTGAAAATAGCTCTTTTTTACTCTAAAGCAATTTAGCAACATTTACCAATTCTCTTTAAAATGTCAGTGCTCTTTACTCTACTTTTTCCACTTCCAGAAATCAGTCCCAAAGAAATCATGTGAAATGAAAACATTGTTTATGCAGGAAGATGTTCATCACAGTATGATATGTAATAGAGAAATAATGGATATACTTTAAATGCCCATCAATTGAGGAATGATTAAGCAAATCATAATATATCTGGCTGAATTAAGAAATAATGTTTATAGATCGTTTTTTTGAAATGCTGATAATAAAATGTTAGGTGAAAAAGCAGAATATGACTTTATAAAATGTATTATCTCAACTGTATAAAACACATGTATATGTAGAAAAATACCAGAACAAAGGGAGCTAAACTATTTTCAGTGTGTGTGTGTGTGTGCACGTACACTAATAGGATTATGAGTATTTAAAAATTTCTTCTGTTTTTGTATTTTCCACTATTATAATGTTTTAATTTCATAATAAAAAGCTAATCATAAGATTAAAATAGTATGTGGACAAGATGAGGTCCACAATGAAAAGTGCTGGAGCGAGAAATAGGTGGCAAAGGGCAAGATGGCAGGTAAAGGGCCTTGGCCATCGCAGTGAGGCTCTGGGGCAGGACAGGGTTCTGGCCTCCTACCACACAAGCAACAACCAAACAGACTCTGGTTTTGGAAAACTAGGGGAGTACCCATGTAAAGGAAACACTCACACCTCAGTGTCCAGGAAAGGACTTCAGGGGAAGCTCAGCAATTTAAAATGCATCCTCCTCCTTGCAGGGCTTGCATTGTTTTTGCATGGGGGATAGTACCTTAACCTTTTTGCAAATTGACAAGAGAGGTTGAATTTGGACAAACCGTTGCCTGTAGGCCAGGATACTTGTAAAATTTAAATTTGTTTGTCAACTAAAAGCCTGTGCTTCCTTCAACTAGATCAGGACCCTCTCAATATTTCCTAATATGGAAAGGAGTTTTCCTGCAACTGATAGGCATTGCAGTTAAGATCACAGGTTTTTTAGGTTCTGAAAGACCTTGACGCAGATTCTACTAGTTCTGGACAACTTACTTAACCTCTCTAAACCTCAATTTTATCATTTTAAATAAAGACATTGTAATGTATCTATTAGTTTATAGTGTTAAATGAAATCATGAAAAGGGCTTAACAAAATGCCTAGCATTTTACATAGCAGTAAGTATTGCAAAACTAAACTAAACAAAACAACGAAACAATTATCATCTCTGGTACGTGGATAAAATAAGCCAATGAAATCCATAACTCTGGTAGACATAGCTGCCATCATTTTAAAATACTACAGGAAACAAAAATCTTAATTTGAGGCATGGTTTTTCATAAGGATCTCTAAAAGCTAAGCATTCTGTTGAGAATGTTCACATTCCCCAATATAGCCTCTTCTGTGTACTCACAAATTCAATGTTCTGTTATGTCTGTAATCCTCAAGACATTTTCCCAAATCATCTCTGCAATCCTTGGGTTCTACTAGCCTGTAAATCATAATTGAATTTAGCATTGAATTTAATCTTGAGCTCAAGATTGAGTTTGCTTTCATGTGTCCGTTTTCTATTTTCTTCTGAATAACAAGAAATTAAGAGAGAACATAAATGTAAGATATTGAGAGAACATAAATGTAAGAACAATTTTGTAACCTAGGTCACTGAAATCTATAAAAGTATGATAGCTTCATTGCTTAATGTTAGTGCCTTAATCCATTTTCAGGACTGTTTTTTCTTTGGCGACTTGATCTTAGCAGTGAAACTAATTATGTGCTAGCTATCAACATTTGCTTCTTTCCTTCTTTAATACCAGGATTAGGGATAAAGGATATTTTTAGGTATATCTAGGAACCAGAAAGGTAGATCAGTCATTCACTCTCTGGTTATTCTTTGTGTATGTGTGTGCAGTAGCTGGTAGGGAAGCACGATATCAAATTATTATTTGGTTCCAGGATTCTATTACTGCTTTGTAACCTATAAGACATATGATTTACAGGCTGTATAGAATAGGAATTTAAAAATGTATATAAATGCCAGTGATTTTCTGCTTAACCTTTCCCAAGCATTGAACTACACCAGGGTCCATTGAAGTGTTTTGAAAGACATAAATATGAATTAGAGTTACTGCTAGGTTAAAAAATTTATATACAGCAGGGCTGAAATTTTTGCCTAAATCATAATTTGTGTTTATCCACTTATTCATTTAATCTCATAACTAGGAATGGATCCAGATTTGGTTAAGCCTGAAGCTTACATAATACAGCCCCCATTAAGAAATAAAATAAGTAATAGAAGATGGTGAGGATTCTACAAATATCCTTTTATATTGTCTATGCAAATGAGTGCCCCAAAGACTAAGCTTCAGTTGCTTCATGATGAATCTGCCATAGCAAGGTCTGACTCCTGTAAAAGCAGACTTATTGCAGTTTTAAAAAACTATTCAAACTGCATCTTTTTTTTTAGAAGTCAAATTCTTTAACTTTCAAAGTTAATTAATAAATATGTTTAATTTTGAGCCAATCCATCAAAGAATATATTTTACAAAGCCTATATCAGAAATTGACCATCATAAACCCCTGTGCCAGTTTGAAACTATTATGTATCCCAGAAAAGCCATGTTTTAATCCTGATCCAGTCTTGTGGGGATAGCCATTTCTTTGGCTATACCATAGGGTGGAATCTTTTTTATCAGATTATTTCCACAGAGATGTGGCACACCCAATTGTTGCTGCAGCCTTTTGATTAGTGGAGATGTGACTCCACCCATTCAAGGTGGGTCTTGATTAATATATTAGAGTTCTTTAAAAGGGGAAACTTTAGATGCAGATGCTTGGATAACAGTTGCTTCAGAGCTGACAGAGACATGGATATTTGGAGATGCTTGGAGTGACAACAGAGAGCAGATGCCTAGACATGAGCAGAGCCCAGCTGATATCACAGGGTGCCTTCCCATGAGATGCTAAACAAGCCAGAATCCAGACTTGTGACCCAGAGGAACTAAGTGGAAGTCCACAGATGCTTAGAGAGGAAACCACTAGCATAGAATCTGGAAACATGGGACCAGAAACAAAGACCAGCAGATGCCAGTCACATGCCTTCACAGCTTACAGAGGTGTTCCAAACAGCATCAACCTTTCTTGAGTGAAGGTAGCCTCTTTTTTGCCTTAATTTGGACATTTTCATGTCCTTAGATTTGGAAACTGATCTAAAATTGCATGAGACTCAAGTATATGAAGAAAATATCAGTATTAAATCAATTAATTGGAGATAACAGCCTCCATGACCACCAAACTTAATTCCAAATGTAGCTCAGTTCAATATAAAAGTAATCTGTGTCCTTTTTAAAATGGGAGGAAAAATTGTTAAAAATAAGCATGTTGAATTACAGAAGCTTAAAAGGTAACTTATGCAACAACAAAAAACAAAACATTAAAAATATCTCAGGGTGGAAGAATATAATCTCTAAGAATTCAAATCTAGGGGTTGCTAACTAGTTTTAATGGAAGAAATGGCAAAGGAATGGAATTAATGTTACATAAGAGAAAGCAGAAACTGAAAATTTTTGATTATGATCTAAAAATCATGAAAGAGGAATCATTTTGAAATTAGTAAATGAACAAATATATCTAAAAAAAAAAAACAAACCACAAACCAAGTATATGAGGCTAGATTTAAAACGCACACTAGAAGTATTGCTGGTAGCAGGCTAAATAAATACAATATTCCCTGAGAAGAGAGACATAAAAAGACCCTCGAACAGTATTCCTAACCTGGGGATAACGTAAAAGAAAACCTAAAGCAACAATGACCCAAAAACAAAGCATCAGATATTTGCACAGAAACTTAAGTGTTTTGGGTTCAGAAAGCTTGAGGAAGCTTCAAGCAAACTATGGTAACAGTATAAAAACTGAATTAAAGTTTCTACTTGCTCTGATTGGTCTCATATATTGTTCCTTGACTTCATTGCCCACTTCCAAATTCTTCAGCCTTCACTGTGTCCTTCCTTCTGGTGGACCTCCCACACTTTCCTTAACTGACTCAGCTAAATGCCTTCCCTGCAAGACCAAAAAGAATGGATTGCCTCCGCCTCTGTGCCCAAGGTATCTTATTCATAACTCAACTGTAATAGGTATCTGTCTTAGTTTGCAGGGGCTGCCTTAACAAAGTACCATAAGCTGGAAAGCTTAAAACAACAGAAATCAACTGCTTCACAATTTTGGAGGCTAGAAGTCAGAAATCAAATGACAGAAGGGCCATGTTTCCTCTGAAGTTTGTAGGGTTCTGGTGGTGGCTGGTCAGTAATCTGTGGCATAATTCAACCTCTGCCTCCGTCCCACGGCTGTCTTTTGTCTGTCTGTCTCCTGCTGACTGTGTTCAAATTTCCTCTCCTTACATCAGTCATAATGGATTAGGAACCCTAGTCCAGTTTGGCCTCATTTTAACTAACATCCTATTCAAAAATCCTATTTCCTAATAATGATGGAGGTTAGGACTCTACATATCTTTGTGGGGGACACAATTCAACCGATAACAGTATCATATCATGATATTATATTAACTGACCACCTAGTTTGGGTCACTTTGCCAGGTGGTATCACATATACCGTTCTTTTAACAACTGAGTAAACTATGGGGAGCTTGGACACTACCTCAATAGGCAGACAAGCAGGGCTGAGGTGCCCACGATGATGCCTTGAACTTAAGATGAGCTGGGAAAGGGCTTCTGATTTGAACCTCTTTTTTCAGACTTCAACAAAATTAATTGTTTGACATATTTGGTTTCCTGTGATTAGATTTAGCATCACTAATTGTAGAAGACACTCCCCTTTGGCTGATTACAAATGGAATCAGCTGTGGGTGCAGCTGACGTAATCATGACCTAATCCTATGAAATGTTCTCATTGCAACAGACAGGCCAGTACTTGCCCAATCAGATAAACAGGTATCACAACTTGGCCAAGTTGACACATGTCCCTAACCATGACAGGTGCTTTATATTTTTCGCTTAGCAGGACATCATGAGAAATTTCCTACTTTGTTTAATGCCTCCCTGAAATTTTTTTAATGTTATGCATAATCTCTTATATGAATGAACAGTAATTAACTTTTTTAAACTGTTCTTCTCTTGATAAACATTTTCCTAAATTTGATAATAAAAAAATTGTAATTTATAATTTCGGTCAAAATCTAAGCATATATTTCTGATTATTTTCTTAGGGAAAAAGTAATGAACTAGAACCACTGATTTAAAGAAGGCAAATATTTATAAGGCATCTGAAACATATTGAAAATCTGGCCTCCAGAAATTGCACACAAATGGACATACTCACCAACAGGTATGAGAATTACTCGATTCTTTCTTACACTTGATAATGCTGAGTATTTTTATTCTTTAAATCTTTGTCTTTTTCACCATTTAAAAGATGGTATCTAGCTTAAAGTTGTATTTCTTTGATCACTAGTAAGGTTGGTCATTTTTCATATGGTGATTATTTATTTGTTTGCCTCACGGAATTGCCTATTTGTGTCCACTGTTCTAAAATGGAGATACTTTTTTGCTGTTTTGATTGGCACATGCTCTTTGTATATTGAGATATTTGATAGCCTTTTGGGTATTGCACATGTTCTGAATATTTCTGCCAATTTGTCATTTGGCCTTGTCTATTTTTTAATGTTAAAAAGGTATGAAAATTTAAAGTTGTCAAATATAACAATATTTCCCTTTGTGGTTTCTGTTTTGATGGCATGCTTACAAAATCTGTCTTCACTCCAGATATTTAAATAAAACTTTCTTCCTTTAGTTCTTTATGGCTTTGTTGTTGTGATAGTCCATTTGGAGTTTATTTAGATGCATGCTGTGAGTAAAATTATCAAAAACATCAAAATTCATTTATTTATTTTTATAGCAATTATTCCAGCAGAGTTTATTAAAGAATACAGTCTTCCTCCACTGAGTTAAAATACATTCTTACAGTACTTTAAAGGATAATATACAGTTCAGTTGTGTTTCTATTTTGTTTTGTTTTTGTCTGTTTCACTGAACTCTTTTTCTGGTCTTTTGGTCATTTTATATAATTTGAATTATTGTAGCCTTATGGTATATTTTAATATGTAGCAGATATCCCTTCATTATTTTTCTTTTTAAATGACCTTTATTTTTCCTATCCATTTATATTTCCATATACAGTTTAATAAATTTTGTTAAGTTTGAGTAACTATGTTGTTAGACTTTTTATTGGAATTTCATTAGTTATTAAATAATTTGAGGTGAATTAATACCTTTAAAAACATGTAATGACTTTCCTAAGTAGGAATATTTTATGCTTATTTTAATATGTCTTATTCCCTCAATAAATATTTTTCATCATGATTATTTCAATGTTGAGCAGTTATTCTGAACAGTGTTTTCATTATTGCTGATATATAGGAATTATATTAATTTTGTATGTTTATTTTGCTACTGGCAATTTAGACACCATAGTTCACATTATTTTGCAGTTTAATTTTTTTTGAGAGAGAGAGGTGGCAAAGAAGGTCTTATTATCTGAAAATAATAATGATTTTTGTCTCTTCTCCCTAATACTTTCTTTTTCCAAATAATGATGAACAATAGGAATGAAAAAGGAATCCTTGTTTTGGCTACTGCAAAGTATCAACAACACTAAAATAAAATAGATCATTGACTTTCCATTTTGAGTGCACATCCATGGTGAAGTTTTGTCTTTTTTTACATGGGCAGGCACTGGAAATCAAACCCAGATTTCTGGCATGGCAGGTGAGAATTCTGCCACTGACCACCAGCGAAGTATTTTTAAAAAATACATGGACTTGGTTCCCCTTGATGACCACTAGAGCTTTCGTATTTCAAGCATTTTCTTTGTTATCCTTCCTTGGCATTTCCTTTTACCTTTATTTTTACTTAACGTGATTTGAAAAATATAAATTTAATTTTTAATTTCTTGTAACTACACTGAATGTTTTTAAAACCTGAGTTAGACGTCTAATTCTCTTATTTTCAGTATCAGAAATTAACTCTCAAATATGTAATGTTAGGAAATTATCTCTCCTCTATTCCCTTAAAATATTTTCTAGAAATTTAAAAATGCAATCTGGGATTTTAAAGTCAAATAATAAGGAAGATAATTTATAATTTTTTTAAATATTTGGTTTAACAATCCTATTTACCCTTATTATATTGATTTAATTCTTTTTTTTTTCTATCAGGAATTCCCAGTATTGGGTTCTGTATTCATGACCCCATTGGGTTCAGTTTGTCTTAGGATGCTCTGTTCAGAAAGATTGCAAGGGTGCTCTTCTTTAGGAATCCTTCATATCTGGGAGTATTGCTTTGTCTTAGGATTTTATGTTCTTCCCATTTTATCAGGTTTCTCTTTCTGTGAGATGTAAGTTCATTGTAGGGGTTCTCTTCGTTTTTGTTTAACATATACATTAAATTTATTTCTTGTTTTTGGAAAAAAATCTATTTGCTTTTTTACTTGCACTGAAGAAAGTGTCTAAAATTTGTCTTCCAAATCATGAATTGCATTTTCTAAGGTATCAGTTGCGCTCATTCTTGTTTTTGATGAATGTTTTAGTTCTGCTGTTTCATTCTTAGTTAACTTGCAGTTCTTCCCCTATTCTCTCATCTTTTATTCCTCCTTCCTCCTTACCTAGGCCCCTTTTTAATCTTAGTCTTTGTTATCATCCAGGTTTCTTTTCCTGTTTCTCATGTCAAATGTTTTATTTTTGAGAACACAAAGCAAATACTTTTAGGAGTTTCTTTGGTTTTCCACAGTTGGTGATTTTCATTCCTATACCTTTTCTCAATATCCTGAAAAGATTTCTCCCTTTGCTTCATGCTGCTGCAGTACACTTTGATAGACTCCCTTGTTGGATTCTATTTTTATTCATCCTTGAACAAAAAGGGAGACTAGAAGATAGGGATTCTCCCTGGCCCCCCGTCTGTCCATCTTGGAACTCCAATGGTATTTCCCCCTCACATGGAAAGTCATTTGAAGTGCCTTTCAGGCGTGGGCAGACATTTAGCTGATATAGTCGAATTGCAGCAAGTATTGCTCACATGTTCCTTATCGAAATACAGAGAGCAGTGTGTGTATGTGGATGAGTTTAAAGTAAATCCAGATTTCTTCCTTTTCCTAAAACTATGAGTGAAAAATGCATTCTCCTATGGTACCTGGATCTTCTTCCCACATCCTTCTACTACAATTTCCGTGTTGCATGAGGTAAGCATTAGTGCCTGGCCGAGTACATTCTAGTCACTGCAGCCCCTGAATGGAGGTAGAAAGTGACTCGGATGGGGCAGGATGAAAGAGTTAGACAGTCCTAGTAGTTGTCATGCCCACCTCCAGGTAGTGGTCCCCTTGTGTCTCCTATGTGTGTATCACACAGAGTAAGTGACTAGTTATTCCTGCCTGGTGCTGTGTTTGGCTCCTGGCCCACATCTACTACTGCTTATTTGAATGGTGGTGACCAGCATTTACAGTTTTCATAATAACTTAAAAATTTCATTTCTTTGTGTGTTTGCTTGAGTATTTCAGAAGAGATTTGGTACATGGGATAAGGAAAGGGTTGCTAGCTAGCTACCATTATAATCCAAAAGACTAGCTAGTATGAATTTAAGTAGCATAAAATGCCCTTGCTTGTTTTTGAGTTTTTTTGTGGGGGGCAGGGGGAGTGCATGGACCAGGAATCGAACCCGTGCTCCTACATGGCAGATGAGAATTCTACCACTGAACTGCCCTTGCACCCCCTAAAATACCCTTGTCTTGAAACAGAAATGTTTAATGTATACAGAACAGTTTCCTGCATAGCAATTTCCTCATGCCAAGAACACATACTCTGGGGCACAAGAAATCAGGAACAAAATGACCTTAAGAAAATAGACTGTTGGGCTCCAGAGTTTATGAGCTCAAGATTCTGCTTAGAACATTGACACAGAAAAGTAGGGGGTAATTCTGAACTTCTAAACTTGGTCTTAAATTCAATTGTGGAGGGTGGAGAGAGGGCAGTAATGAATAGTGGTGAGTTATGTGTACCTGGTGGATATTAGGCTGTTAAAACCATTTGACTGAATTGAGAACATACTCTAAGTAAAGACTTCAATCCAAAATACATTTTGCTAGCGCACAACAGATTTTCTTCTTTCTCCTACGTAGCCAGGCCCCCAAGTAGAAAGAATTTTAATAGAGGCTAATGACATGTACATTTGCGTCTTCTAGTGAGCCCAGTAAGGGGATGTTCAACAAATGTTAAGTGATCAAATACCTATCAGTGGTATTTATTTGAAAACACATAATGTTTAGGTCTTTAAAAATCATAGACTACTTTACTGTAATTACCATACGAGTTAGTGGAAGCAAATACATTATAGAGATACTTCCCTTTAGCAGTACACACAAGAAATAAAATAAAAATTACTTTATTACCTAGGAATTTTCCTAATCTTTAAAGAATCAAGAAATGCAAAAAGAAGACTCTTAAAGCAATGCATTTACCATGTGGTTTTCTACTTCTGTGTTGATTTAGACTTCAAGGAAGCATATTTTAAAAACATCCAAACAGAAGCCACAGAATTTTAATGAGTGTGGAACTGAATATCTATTAAGTGACTTTTAACATTGAGTTGTTTTTTATATTCAGAAAATGAGAGCTAAACATCTTTCTGTTTTAGATGGGCTGCTTCCTCTCTCTTTGGTGGGACATAATAAGAAAGCCAAGAAAGAGATGCTACCTTGAAAGAGACCTTATAAACGAGTTTACTTTTCTCATTTTACAGATGAAGAGAATGAGACCCAGAAAATGTTCTGACTTGTCCAAAGTCAGTGAGTTCTTGTTTGAAACAAACAAAATCTCGGTCTCCTAATATTTAGGAGAAAAATTGATGATTTTTTCCTACTCTAGGATAATGTCCTACATGTAGCAGATTGACAAGAGAAGGCTATTTGTATAACTTGCTGATATTTTACAGTATTGTAAATATCTACTAAGTTTTAGACTTGGTTTATCTCCTTGGAGTGCATGGCACCATCAAGTAATCATAATTAATGCAAAAAAGAAAAAGAGAAATTTTACAAAGATGTTTCACTGAGTCAACCAAGCTCAGTCAATCCTTAAACTTTGCTTTGTCCTTGGAATACATTTTTGAAATGTATATTTCCTTTTTAAAAATTAAATCCATTATTTTATTTTTTCATAGATTTTGATAATTATACACAACTTTTAACGTAAAGATAGTAGAATCTCAAGGATAAGGTAGCAATATATATGACCTCTCCCGTTCATTATTCAGGATGGAAGGAAATTTCCAAAGGGTACAATGTGTGAGGTTCAACACTGGAAAAATTCATATGAAACTTGTTTAACTGGCTCCACTGAGGACCAGGCACAGCACAATAAATACGGAGCTGCATCATCTTTTAAAAAGATTGTTGTAATTTTAACACATTCTTGTTAAAGAAATATGATTAGTGTCCTAGTCTGAAATTGTACAACATATAAGTGATGAAGGGACACTTACAATGAATATCTGAGCATAATTTCTCTAGCATCTTCACACTCACACATCAACTTTTTTTGAGGGGGTGGGTGGGTGGGGGTACATGATCTGGGAATCAAACCCAGGACTCCCACATGGAAGGCGAGCATTCTACCCCTGAACTACACATGCACCCTACATCAACATTCTTTAAAGGATACATTGCAAATTCAGGATAAGAAAAATGAGTCAAATTTATCACAATCCTGATTTCCTGGTAAGTTTAAGGTAGGAATAGAAAGTTTTTGAAATCCTTCGAATTTCCATTGGTGTTATAGGAGGCCACACTGGAAGCAAACTGAGCAGAACCATTAAGTCTACGCTTCAACAAATCATTGCATAATTTTTATCTGCCAATATTCTGAAAGATTAAGAAAAGTTTCATGGAAGAATACCTTTTCAAATAGCAGAAAATTGTAACAGCATGCAATGTGCAAGGATTTAAAAAAACTATAGCTGAATTCACTATTGATTGCATCTTTTCTTAATAGACCAGCAGAAATGCATTACCTAAAAATTTAAATAATAGTATATTGAGGCATAAATTAAATACTTTATTACACTTGGGTGTTTGAGATTGTTAGACATGTTCACACACCTTCTCCTCCTCTCATCAAGCAAGCAACGGGGCCAGCACTTTCGATCAGAGTTAAAGGGAAATTGTTGCTTCCAGAGCTGCTCTGCAGTGTGCCCTGTTATACAAAAGCCATAATCATTATTTTAAAACTATACTTAAGAGACGGGATGAAGTGATCTTTTTTTCCCATGACACAAATTTTGTTATCAGCAGATATAAGAATTAGTTTTGTACCGATCAAACAAAATGAAAATTGTTACGCTGCTATGGTTATAGATGTTTAGAGAAACCTTTGAGCCAGAGAATAGAAAACTACATGAAAAAAATATTTCTACAATTGGTAAGCTGGTTATTTAAAAATGCAATGTGCAAACAAACATGCAAACATGTGACACATGTCATTACTTTGTGAAAACATAATGCCGTTGTAGCCCCAGAAATGTAACAGCCCAGCTGGTCCTTAGAGGTGCAAACAGATTTCAGCCACCATTGAAATCTTCTCTGTGGCAATTTGATGCTGATCACACTGCTACATGTTTTTTAATTTAATTAAATTTTTGCTTTTATGCTATCTTTTTTTTTTTGCTATTTTTTATTGGTTTATGTTTGCTACTATGTAGTTTTAAGACATTTTGGCTTCTAAGATTTCTGAGAAAAAGAAGGAGGGTATGCTGTGGATCAAGTTTTTGGTGATTTTTAAAAAAAAATTTTTATTGTGAAATATAACATATATACAAAGCAGCAATAAATTTCCAAGTACTTTTTTTATTAATTTGAAATTTTAAAAAATATGACAAATAAGCACAAACATTCTTAACATATGATCGTTCTGTTCTACATATATAAACAGTAATTCACAATATCATCACATAGTTGCATATTCATCATCATGATCATTTCTTAGAACATTTGCATCAAATCAGAAAAAGAAATAAAAAGATAACAGAAAAACATTCATAATACCATACCCCTTACCCCTCCCTTTCATTGATCACTAGCATTTCAATCTAAGTTTATTTTAACATTTGTTCCCCCTATTATTTATTTTTATTCCATATGTTCTATTCACCTGTGATAAGGTAGATAAAAGGAGCATCAGACACAAAGTTTTCACAATCACACAGTCACATTGTGAAAGCTATATCATTATACAATCATCTTCAAGAAACATGGCTACTGGAACACAGCTCTACATTTTCAGGCAGTTCCCTCCAGCCTCTCCATTACCTCTTGACTACCAAGGTGATATCTATTTAATGTACATTTTAACAGGTAGTTACAGAGCAGATTTTTAAGTTTGGTATAGGTTACAGTTCCATGATTTTTCACTTTTTTTTCTAGCTGCTCCAAGACACTGGAGACCAAAAGTAAAATCAATATAATGATTCAGCAGTCATTCTCATTTGTGAAATCCTTTCTTCTCGGTTATACTTTTCTTTTTTTTCTTTTTTGCGAAAATAGCATATATACAAAAAAGCAATAAATTTCAAAATACATCACAACAATTAGTAATAGAACAGATTTCAGATTTTGGTGTGGGTTACAATTCCACAATTTTAGGTTTTTACTTCTAGCTGCTCTCAAGTACTAGAGCCTAAAAGAAATATCAGTTTAATGATTCAGCACTCATACTCATTTGTTAAACCCTAACCTTCTCTGTGTATCTCTACCATCTTCTTTTTGTTTTGCATGGGCAGGCACTGGAAATCGAACCCGGGTCTCTGGCATCACAGGCAAGAACTCTGCCTGCTGAGCCACCATGGCCTGCCCATCATAATGCAGTACAATAGTTCTTGATACTGAATTTTTCCCAGTGAAATAAAATATGCTTTAATAAAATGGCATTAATCTAAGTTTGACTGCCTAGCTCCATTTTCACTATTTTGGAGGGTATTAATTCATATATTATGCTGAACTACACAATTGCCTATTTTGAAAACAGTACAGTTCCCAACAGTTTCCCTGACTTATACTGGGGAAACAAGGCATAATCATTCATGTTTCAAAAAAGGAAATATTTCCTGCAAAGTAGTTACTTACAAAATGCTAAGTTGCAAATAACCTTGAGTTATTTTGCAGGGAAGCTGTCAAAAGGTATAGAAATCTGGCTTTCCATCCCAAATTCATTACAAATAGAGTACATGCCATAGTCTCATTTATAATTTAATGGTGAAGAAGAAAGGGCAAACCTAGGACAAGGGATGTCATCCTATGTACAAGTTTACAGTAATGTAGCCATTGTATAGCATATTTACTACATTCACCTTTAAGATGAAGAAACAAGGAGTCTCCTCAAACACAGGAACATATAGGTACTATGTGTTATTCTTGCATGGATAGTGACCTTATCTTGAAGGAGTAGTGAGAAACAGAGGCTGGATAAATATTTTAAAAAATTGTTACCGCTCTTTGAGTGATAAGGGGAAGCCCTTCATTCCCTGTTAATTGAGAACTATTTGAAATAAATAATATCTGTATCATATGTAGCATAATCCTTTTTTAAAGCAAAGATGAGTAATAAAAGTTGAGTCATATTTATTCTCCAAGTCATGAATTCATTGGCAAAGAGAACACATTTGTCCTTTGGTTTTGAGCTGAAAATCATGCTTCAGCGTTCAAAGCCTCCTAACTACCTTGACGCCAGTGTTTTGAGGAAGGTGGGCTTGGGCACTGACTTTGAGCTTGGGCACTGCAGTCCATTATTTTCCCTAAATTAACAATTTCATGTGAAACTCTTTGCACAGTGCCTGGCACATGGTGAGGGCCCAGTAGCTGGTAGCTGTGGCGGGTGGTCACAGAGGTGGCTCAACATTACTTGTTCACCACCTTCCAGGATTGCAATATTTGGCCCATTGTTAGATGGGGAGTGGGGGTCGGTGGGGGAACCCTATAGTGTGTGTTGCTTCTGGGTCAATGAATTACTTGTTGGCTTGAGACCTTCCAGAGCCCTGTTTTAGCTGTACATAGAAACTAGCAATGTTGCTCGATGGCTGTTCCTCCATCAACCTGAGTTTACCAGAGCCCCCTGCCCATAAACAGGGGACATATGTCAATAAGCAAGAAATAAACCTTCCTTGTTTTGTTCCATGGGGTTTGAGTCATCTCTTATTGTGATAGCAGTAACCTAACCTGCCCTGACTGATATATGCTATTATATACGATGCTCTTACCTAATCAGTGGCTATCCACACAGGAGAGTAATGATCCACCTCCTTAGAGGAGGACTTCCCAGTTACTCCATTGTCAACGTGGTAGGAAGGAGGGCCTCCAAAATATGTCCAGGTCCTAATCATTGGAACCTGTGAATATATTGCATTACATGGCAAAAGGGACTTCACAGGTGTGATTAAGGTTACCTGGTGGGTCCAAAGTGACACGAGCAATTAGAGAGATGAGGCAGAAGGGGGAGTCAGAGAGATTTGAGAGGCAAGAAAGATTCCAGCTCCCATTACTGCATTTGGAGATGAAGGAGGTCATGAGCCAGGGAAGGAAGTGGCCTTTAGAAGCTAAGACTATCCCTGACCCGCAATCAGGAATGATATGGTCCTACACCCACCACTGACTGAGTTCTGCCAACCCTGAGTAAGCTTGAAGTGGATTCTCCCCCAGAGCTTCCAGTTAAGAGCCCAGGCCAGCCACACCTTGATTTCAGCCTTTTGAGACCCAACGCAAAGAAACTAGTTAATCCCACCAGGACTTCTGGCTTACAGAAAATCTGAGATAATCAATCTGTGTTATTTTTAGATGCTTTGTTTGTGGTAATTTGTTATAGCATCATTAGAAAATTAGTATACTCAGCTATAAGGTGAACTTTCTGCCTCAGTCTCCCTGCCTGAGACTGCAGCCTGCAGCCTGCTCCCAGACCCTGGCTTCTCATTAACCAGGTTGCATTCACCAAATCCCTGTCCTAACTAGTCCTGACCCCACTGCGGTCCCTCCAGTTCATGGTGCTGATACTCCACCATGCCTTGAGCCTGCCCTGGGTGTGCAAAGAAGGATAAAGAAGAATGTTTCATTTAAACTAAGCCACCTATATCTCTATAAGTACACACTATATTCAAATAAGGGACAGGTAAGTTGAGTCCATTCAGAAGATGTGGAAGAGATGCAGTCCCTTATTGCTTAGGTACAAGTCTAAGCTAAATGTGCTTGATACTCTGGCTTTTTCTCAGCTTATTGCCTGGAGGTAGTGAAGGAATCTGAGAGCCAGGAGACAAGGGAGATGGACTCAGTACATACTCTATTCCAAACCAGAGCTCTGGCCAGCGTTTTTCTTCACATGACACACATAGCTGGCTTCTTTCCATCCTTTAGATCTAAGCTTAAATTTCTGAGTACTCTGTTTAAAGTCAGCCATCCTTTTTGTTATTGTTCAGCACTTTTTCTTTTTATCATTAATAATAACACCAATAATAGTTGCATAGCTAACATTTGTTAGACACGGTTCTAAAACCTTTTCTACATAATCTTACTTAATACTTACAATAACCTCCTGATACCTGGAATGGGAAATCTTTCCTTATAATATTAACCTTTCCAAGTTTGTGCTTACCCCTCCACTTTTTATCTTGTCTTCCTTAACTGAATATGTTGAAGGCAGAGATTTTAGATTCATGTAAGAGAAAAAAACTCCCAAAAAGCACAATATGGACTCACACCTCTGTTTTATTAGAGAAGAGCACAATAGAAACTGTCATCTGTCCTCACCATCTCTAATTGCTGAGCAGTGGCTGATCAGTTGGCTTTGCCCTGAGGGTTTCTTTCCCACATGAGTTCCCTTGATGTTATTATAAGCCATGCAGCCCAACCACAGGCAGAGATCTCTTAGCACAACAGAGTAAGATCGTCTTTCTCAAAAGGAACTTGTACCAGATGCAAGTTATGTACCATTGCACATCTGCTTGACCCCTCACCCCCCGTGTGTGGTGGCTTCCTGACTGGATCAGCACCAGCACAGCACCAGCCACGGTTCATGCCTTTGCCATGTCCTGAAGCACAGGCTTCAGCCACTGGCCTCAGGTCCTGACATCTCCTAACGACTCAGTTTCTTTTGGGTTAAGAGCCCTGCTGTGGCCCAGAGACATAACAACTCCAGGGTCCAGATACCACTGGATTCTGGCTCCCCTTCTCCCCTGCCTCACTTCCCTTTTCTCCTCACTCTAGCTTCCCTGGCCTTGCACTCACAAAAAAGCTTTAGCATATAGGTTTTGTTTCAGGTTCTGACAAACTGAGATAGAACCTGCTAAGACTAAAAAAGAACACAAAGAACTACTTACTTAAGCACTTATAGTTTATATGTAAACATAAACTATATAAGTTATATAGGTATAGCTTATATATTATATAACATATGACTTAGAGCCCTGCTGTGGCCCAGAGACATAACAACTCCAGGGTCCAGATACCACGGGATTCTGGCTCCCCTTCTCCCCTGCCTCACTTCCCTTTTCTCCTCACTCTAGCTTCCCTGGCCTTGCACTCACAAAAAAGCTTTAGCATATAGGTTTTGTTTCAGGTTCTGACAAACTGAGATAGAATCTGCTAAGACTAAAAAAGAACACAAAGAACTACTTACTTAAACACTTATAGTTTATATGTAAACATAAACTATATAAGTTATATAGGTATAGCTTATATATTATATAACATATGACTTATAAGTAATTTCCAAAGGGGTTATTTGATTGGTACCCGAAATTAATGTACCCTTCACAACCCTTGGAATTGCCTCCTCCTAGCATCTGGTGATACGGAGTCCTATCACTTCTACCTCTGGGAACCACTTTCCATGTGTCTGGATCTCCTCCCTGGCCCCATGCAAAACATGCTTGTAAACCTCCCCAGATATTTTTGGCATTTTATCCTAACTTCTGTTCTGTGGGAGGGATTCTTTTACAGGCCATTGGTAAGAGTTTTGATTGACACAAAGGATGACTTCATTTTCAGATAAGGTTCCTGTTTATGGCTACAGTACTTACTAGAGTTGACATAGTATTACCAGTGATAGTATTTAACAACGTCACTCTTCTTTAAGAAGTATTCTGGCAGAAAGGCACTTTTTTTTTCAGATGACCTTCTCTGAATGCTAAGTATTTGAGTTTCAAGAAGGAAGGAAAACAACCCTTGTGAAGGCAGAAAAGCAACTCTATGATGAGTATCTAAGAGAATCATGGGCTGAAAAACCTTTCTTTCCTTACACAATTATTAATGTATCATGTAACAATTATTTACTGTATCTAACTATTATTTGGTAAATGGATGCTATATGTCCTTTCGACAGTAGGGAACCATTTAAAATTTCAAAGCAAGGGCATTACACGATCAGGTTTTCTTCTATCAGAAGATAAATTTGGCAGCTGTACAAGAAATGGAGGGAGGGGGTAGTGATACTGCAAACAGGAAGACTAGTGAGAAGATTATTGCAAAAGCAGAAATGAAAGATGCAGGCTTGAAGTAATGCAATGAGAATAGAGATGATAAAGGAAGAGCAAAGCTATGGAGTGTATTGGAGGTAGAATTGACAGGACTTGGTTGCCAATTGGATGTCTGTGGTTATTCCTTCCTGGACATTGAATTTCAAGCTGAGCACTCTCAGCTGAATAAAGGTGAGTCCAGCCAATACTCCAGCTGAAAGCAGCCCTAGGATTGAGCAGCCAGAAGATGAACAACCCAACCAGCCTACATCATCCTGAAAAATAATAAATTGTTGCTTTTAGCCACCAAGTTTCAGAAATGGTTTGTTATGCAGCAAACCTAACTGATACAATTACCTTGAATTTGAGGAGAAGAATGATGTAGACCAATTGCTGAAATAGATCATCTGAGATTATTGAAGTGGTAGCAAGACACCATCGCTGACTCTCTGATAGTTTCTCTCCTACAAGTTGATATACACAGCTCTGTAAGAAGCACAGCTGAACCTGAAACATGGCTTTGGCAACCACAGGTTTCCCAGGATGACTGAATGGCTGCAAGTGAGACAAGTAAAGCAGGATGATGATGTTTTCTGATGATTATTGGTAGAGTACCCGTTGTGCACTCTGTGATTACAACAGCATTTTTCAGTTTAAATGTATCTTTACCACAAAGCTTCCCAGTTACCAGGTGGTTTGTGGAGGTACCCACCAATAGACTTTTTTATTGTGAAATATAACATATATACAGAAAAATGATAAATTACAAAGTACAGTTTAACAAGGACTTACAGAGAAAATTTTAAAGTGTGGTATGGGTTATAGTTCCACAATTTCAGGTATTTCCTTCTAGTTTTTCTAATACTATAGAGACTGACACCAACAGATTCTTAAACACATGCAGCCTGGATTGTCCTTATTCTCAGAAATGAAAATTATGGGAGCCACAGCAGTCTCTAGATAAATAGCATAGCAGCCAGACTTCTCTGACCATGTAGAGCTGAAAAAGAAGATATGTGATATTTTCAGCTCTTTTCTCTTAGTCTGTTATGTATATCAGGAAACAGTTGGTTCTTTACTGTCAGAAGAAATTTAAGCCTTTAAAGCCAGTTAACAGATGGGTTAAAGTAACAGTGCCTGCAAATGAATGGCAGTTCACTTTAATTCCACAAATATTTATTAAGCAACTACTACATGCCAGGATTGGTATTAGGCTCTGGAGACCAAATGATGAATGAGACTCTTGAAGGGTTTAAGCCCTATTAGGGCTTTTCCATAATAGTTTTAAATTTTGACACATGGCTGCACCCAACTCTGGAACATAACATTGAAAAGAGTCCTGTGTGATGAGTTAATGAAACAAGTCAAAGATTGGAGGTCACTGGAAATTAAGATGACTTGAAACTCGGGCGGCTGCCGTGGCTCAGCAGGCAGAGCTCCGACCTGCCGTGCTGGAGGTCTGGAGTTCGATCCCTGGTGCCTCCTGCCCATATGCAAATTAAAAAAAAAAAAAAAGATGACTTGAAATTCAAGAGGGAGGGAAAATCAGGTCTGTGGTGGGGCATAGGGGACATTTTGAATGCAAAGATGTAGATTTGACTCATCTTCTAAACATATGAACTATTCCTTAAAAAAAAAAAAAGAGAAAGTATTATATTTCCTTGCGCTGCTTGGAACTGGACCGAGACTTGGAGTGTTCCCAGAACAGACCACAGCACTTGGCCTTTTCAACAAGCAAATCCTTCCAGATCTAATTAGTTAGGTAACTGTCATGGCTCTGTGTTTGCAGTAACAGCACAGCTGAAGAATGAAAGGGCAATTAATGTCTTGGGCCTTGTCCATCTAGACCTATGACAAAATTATTCAGATTGGAAAATTTTAACTTTGAAAAATCTCATTAGGGTTGGGGACTTGAAAGCTTTCCCTTCCGCTAAGAGGTTTTAGAGCTATGCTGCAACAATGGCTTTGGTGGCCAGGCAACTTGATTGAGTAGTTCTGGTGACCTGCTCCCTTCCTGCCCACTGTTCAGAGTTGTTTCTCCCAGAAAGGAAAAGGAGACAAGCCTGCCCTGACCTGATGGCATGATTATTTCCACTTCCTCTTGGCTTGTTTCTCTCTGAGTACTTAAGGATAAAGGAGTTGATTTCCACCATGTCAGAGTCCAGTCTTCAACACATCATAGTTCCTTTGTAGTTCTTGTTATCTTTCTGGGCTGTTGCTTTGGGGCCAACTATGTATATTGACTTTCTTCCAAATGACTGGGTTGATTACTAATTGGAAGGAGGCTAAGCTGGGTAGGGATAGACACAGAGAATAGGGGGAGGGAAGGAATAAGTACATATTCACCCCTTTTCTCAACTCTTCCCGTTGCTTTCCAGGACCTCAGTTGCTGCTTTAACTGACGTTTTCACAGCTCTCTTCTGGATTACTGTGAATCCTTAATCTGGAAACTCATTCTGTTAACCATAGGCAGACCTTCTATTCCCATTCTGGATATTTTCTAGATAAATCAAAGAACTGATCTAAAGCACTTCTACTGAGATGAAGTAATTCAGTAAATCATGGCCTAGAGTACTTAGCTGGAGGGAAATTAGTTTCTCAAAGTCCATGTCCTACATAGTGAGAGCTACTCTCAATTTGCAACAATAGGTGATATCTGCTCTCAAGTTGGTAGATTGATTGTGTACCCCAGTCTGGAAATGTTCTTACTCTTGATTTGCATGCTGGTGGACGGGATCCTATCTCTTCAAGATGTTACTTCAGTTAAGGTGTGGCTTAAATGAATTTGGTCAGGCTTTAATCCAATTACTAGAGTCCTGCATAAATTGAGTGAAAGTTAGACAAAGAAAGAAGCTATGGAAAACAGCCAGAAGTTGAAAGTCAACAGAACTCAGAGGAAAAAGGAGAAGATATTGCCGTGTGCATCGATATGGGACAGAAAAGCTAAGAAACCCCAAAGATTCCTTGCCAGCTAGAAGATACTGACTCAGGGAGGAAGCAAGCTTTCTAGTCTTTGAAATCATGAGCCAATAAATTCCTGTTGTTAAGCCAACCCATGGTGTGGTGTTTGTTTTAGCAGCTAAGAAACTAAACCAGTCATTAAAGCAACTAATCGCTAAATCAGATAAACCCTCAAATATCAGTGGCCAACCCATTGTATGGTATTTGTTTTAGCAGCTAAGAAACTAAACCCATCATTAAAGCAACTAATCGCTAAATCAGATAAACTCCCAAATATCAGTGGCTTTAGATGTAACAGTTTATTTCTAATTCATATAACAAACCAGTGCAGTTGTTTCTGTTTGGGCAGTTCTTCTCCAAGTGGTGATCCAGGGATCCAAGCTCCTGCCATCTGTGGCTTCACCATCCCCAAAATGTTGTTCCCCAATTCACATGGGGTATCATCACCATTCCAGCCAAGTGGAAGGGGTAAAGAACCCAGAGGATGTCACCTAGGAGGTACAAATTATTTCCTTTCATGTTCCACTGGACAGAACTCAGTCTCAAGGCCATACTTCTCTGCAAGGGAAACTGGGAAATGAGGCAAGCCCTGCCCAGGAAGAGGAAGTGGATTTGGTGATGGGTATAGTCTCTGCCAAAGCAGAAGTGTCCATTTAGGGTCGCAGTCTCCAGGCATGACTAACTGAAAAGGGCAGAGATAAAATAAAGCATTACTTGCTCAAACATGTCATATATATATATATATGAATATACTAAACTATCACTATATGATCATATCTTATACCCTTTACATATTTCACATATTTGATATAGTGTGTATATTTTGTGTTCTTTAAGAGCCATAGAAATAAATATCCCTATATTTTCATTCAATAATTCCTTTCTGGGGAATACATTCTAGGGAAATCATCTTAAATAGAAAAATGACTATTTGTATAACAATGTTCATTAGATAATTGTATTTGCAAAGAGGAAACAATATAAATAATCAATATAAAGGGAATGATAAAGTTAATGCCATCAGATCCACTTAATTGAATATTATGCAGCCATTCAAAACAGTTATTATGACACACTATGAATAGCATAGAAATTTCTTATGTTTTGATGTTAAATGAAAATCGGAGTAGAATTGTACCAACATATTTCTTTCAGGCATTTGTTGAGTGTTTATTATGTGCAAAGTACTGTGTTGGGCACTAGGGTTTCAGCGGTGAGCAAAGCAAATTATACAAGACTTCTTGTAATCACCCCCCTGTAAGACAGGATGGATTAATTCTTTTTTTCCTGCCAAAGTTGCTGAAAGGCCAAGGACATTCACTCAGTGACTGTCTTGTGTTTTATGACCTCTTTATGGATTTGAGGTGTCAATCATGTTCTCATTATTTCTCTAAGGAATTATGTAAAGAAAATTACTAAATTTGAAGTGAGGACAGTGACTCCCACATGAAGGATCCAATGGCAAAATGAGAAAAGTAGAGACATATAATAATAAAACAAGTTTTAAAATATCCTTTTCTCTGATATTATATTTTCCTTTCCTTTTAGCACTGAAATTCTCTCTCTCTTATGAAATGATGTCTATAGCAGGTAGTATTTTTGTAATATCTCTACTTGACAGGCATAAATATTGCCAATCTCTGTCAGCCTCCCCACTCCCATTTAAATACATTTCCTAAACCATGACATACAAACGTTGAGCACCAACAAGTCTAGTGCTTGAGTGAAAGGGAATGGCACACTTTCTTCTGAAGTGATAGAAAATTGCATCGTTTTTAGATTAGCACTCAGCCTTGGCTCTCTTTTTTAGGAAATATTTCCATTGTAGGTTTTATTTTTAGGTCCTTGGATGATCTTGGTTTTTCCTTAAATTTAGAGTCAGAATTTAGTAGCCAGCACGTGACCCAGTCTATAAAAGTGAGGAAACCACGTCCCCAAGTAATGAAGTGACTTACCCAGAGTGGTACAGTGTGCCAGGCACATCTTAGAGGTCCATTTCTGCTTTCACTTTGTGCATCCTTTTGCTGGATACACTGGAGTCAGACTAAAGCGTAGTTAACAATTCCCTTCTTCTAGCTTAGGTTCCCATGTATGTTTCCTATTATAATGCCCATTATTTTAATTGCTTGATCTACTATAACTTCTCATATTTGTCAAATTTTTGGCATGCCCACTTTAACTTATATAGCTTACATTTATACATTTTTAGTTCATCCAGTTTATATTTCCCCACTAGTTGTGCTACTCCTCATATGTGAATTTCTCAAATATGCTACATATTTTCAATGAGAATTTTGACAACCAGGATGTCTGATTGGCTGCTCACACTGTACATGTCTAAATTTAAAGTTTGCAATTGCACTCCTGTTTTCCTCTTTCTGCACTGTCTTGGCCTATCTGTACTATATTCATTAAAA
>PVIY010012885.1:0-60649 GCA_004026745.1 Myrmecophaga tridactyla
GGCCGGTTCTAGAAATGGCCTTGAAAGTGCTTTTATTTATTTATTTATTTATTTTTGACACATTTCTTTCACCCTCCTAAATCACTGTGGTCAAAAAGGCACCAGTTCCAGCCAGATTTCTCCCAGGTCACATGTGCAGTCACTTCAACAACAGGGTCCCCATCTCTCATCCCCTTACCTGCAAGCCCACATTCTGCTTGGGAATCGAGTTATGGCCTGCTCGGCAGAGGGCTGCTTTCTCCCCGGCGCTAGGAGGGCACTGGGAGCCCTCAGGCCCCATGTGTGTGTCTCAGCTGCAAGCCCTTGGCTCTCCCCAGACGTGCCAGGAGGCCCCTGCCCACCCCCCATGCAGGCAGCCTCGCTCCAAATAGGAGGGAGGCAGGAACAGCTGAGTTTCACCCCCTACATCCGCATCCTTCTTTAATTTTTCCTTAAAAGGCTCACACCCAGTTTCATTTTCACACACAAAGAGGGCCTTTGTATTTCATTATGACCAAGTCACAAAAGTAAACGTTTTCCTTTAGAAGGAAAGTGGGTGTGGATGGTGGTTGCTGGGTGCACTCTGAATAAAGACTTTCTCTCCCTACAACTCCAAACGGAAAGAGAACTCTATCGAGCTCCCCATTTGGTAGCAGGGCTTTTATTTTAATTATTTGTTTGTCATTTTGGCTTTTTCCCTAATCTGCAAAGAAGCTTTGAAAAATGTTAAAAGTCACTATCCTGGGTGAAGACCATCCTTAAAGCTCTGAAGTGAGTTGCCCTGTTGTATAGAAGCTCATTACTTTCCTCTCCCCTTTACTCCAAAAGTGGACACTCAACTAAAATTTTCAAATACTTTTTATTACCGTTATAATATGGGGCTGGCAATCCATTTTCTGGATGGCAGCTAGAACTGAGTGACCCAGCCAGGTAACCCCACTAGCTCAGTGAGACCAAGCAGGTTGATTCATCACGCACACACTCTGGTTTGCTTTCCATCTCCACTGTGTTCTGGATGACTGCTTGTTGCATGAGGACCCTGCCTTTGCAATTGTGAAGTAGACAAATATTTGGTGAGCAAACGCAACATGTGCTTTCTACATTCTTCAACCCTGCCAAACAAATGCTGCTGTCCTCCCTGGAGGCCTCAGGCCTTCCTGTCCATCTTTCCTTCCATCAAAGTCTTCTTCTGGGAAAGGATCTTAAGACTGTCAAGGGACATGTCACAGCAATGTCTATGTTTAAAATGGAAACAACACATTAAGGCAAAAAAATGAAGCTTTAAGCAGGACAAGAAGTCGCCTAGAAATAAACTGATAAATATATCAGAAAGCACTGATAAATTATTGTCTGATAAAATCTTAATCTCTGATAAAGATTTAAAGGGAGACATAAATTGGAAAAGGGGGCCAGAAAAGGCCCCCTGGAGGAGGGAAATAAGCTGGGACCCAAAGGATGAAAGACAGACAGACATGCAAAGGGCAGGGGAAAAGCATCCAGGGAGAGGGAACTGAGAACCACACGGGTGGAAGAAGCCTTTTGAAGAACTGGCAGGAGGCGATGCAGCTTCCTGCAGTGAGAGAGGCAAGGGTGCTGGGTGATCAGGTTGGAAAAAGAGGCAAAGATGTATCACAAGTATTTGTAGGTGATAGTAGACAGTTCGGATTTAATTCTAAGTGTAGTGGGAAGCCTCCAAAAGATTTTTGAATTGTCCTAAATTAGATTATGAAGTTAAAGTTGTTTTAAATGATTCAGGGCTTTGACCTCCATTGTTGAAAATTCCAGACTGTACTTTCAGGAAGAAACCTGCCAAGTTCCAGAAAAACTGAGTGATTCTTGAAGGCTTTTGGAGACCACATGTATGAGATGAGATCATGTAGCCAAAGAATGAATGAATAACTGGAAGAATTCCCTTGGGGAATGGTAATTGCAGTAGGGATAAAGCTATCTATTGTCACTGCTCAACTTCAAGTGCATTTAAGACAACCCCTTTCAAGGCACAGGTTTTTTAAATAATTGCATATAATTGTTCATATTGAATCTTTCCAATGTGGCACGCAGTTTTGTTTTTCACAAATTCCCATCTCCCCAACCTATATATGAACAGCTGTGCCTAAGAAAATAGGTGAAAGGTTACATTTGCCAGTTCTCTTGGTATTCCCATTTTATAGCTTTTGTGGGAATGCAGTTCAAGCTTGCCTGCTATTTTACTTAATATGTCTCCTTGTAAATTCTAGCTGTTGACCTTATAATTAATCCCTGTATGGAAAACTGTTGGCATTTGTTCCTGCAACACCTGAGTTTCATCCCAACAGGAGAATTATACTTATCCTACTTCTTTCCATTCTCCTACAGTTCTTCATCGGAACCATTTGATGTACCGCATAATTAGTAACATGCCAGGGCTCTGCTACCAAATTGCGCACATTTATTCGACCATGACTTCCATGTATTCTTCTTCATTTCTAGTCACTAAACTCTAGGATTTTAAATAAAGCATAACTTCTGCTTCACCCCTAGATAAAACCACTTCTTATTGTAGAATGTGTTCACAAGCCTGGCAGATAAATCTCGATAACTGTAACTCATATTAGAGATAAACTGTGACATTTCTCTTTGGCCTCAGGATTCTTTTACCATGTCCTTTATTTTTTTTTCTTTTATTGGAGAAGTTGTTGGGTTTACAGAACAATCATGCGTAAAATACAGGATTCCCATGTACCACCCCACCAGCACCTTGCATTAGTGTGGAGTGCCTGTTACAATGGATGATAGCACTTTTTATATAATGGTACTATTTTTTTTTAACAATAGTCACCTTTGTTACAACTGATGAAAGATTATTAAAATAGTTCTATCATCCATCATTTATATCAGGTATGTTTTTCCATATACCATCCTGTTATCATCATCTTGAATTGGTATTGTACATTTGTTATAATTCATGGAAGAAGCTTCAAATACTTGTACTATTAACTATAGTCCATTGTTTACAGTAGAGTTCCCTGTGTTGTACAGTTCTATTTTTATCTTTTAATTCTAGTAATATATACCACCTAAAATTTCCCCTTTAACCACATTCGCGTATATATTTCAGTGATGTTGATGACAGTCACAATAATATGCTATCATCACCACCATCCTTTTCTAAACCTATAATAAACCTAAATATAAATTCTGGATGAATTAAATGTCAACTCCCCATTCTCCAAGCCCAAACTAGCCCCTGGTAAACTACATTCTACATTCTAATTCTATGAGTTGTCTTATTATAATTAGATCATATCAGTGAACGCGTATAGTGTTTGTCCTTTTATGTCTGGCTTATTTCACTCAGCATAATGTCCTCAGGGCTCATCCATGTTGTCGCATGCATCAGGACTCCATTCCTTTTCATGTCTGAATAATATTCCATTGTATGTATATACCACATTTGGGTTATCCATTTATTGATTGATGGACACTAATGTTGCTTCCATCTTTTTGCAGTTGTGAACAATGCCTCTATGAACATTGCTGTGCAAATATTTTTTCAAGTCCCCACTTTCAGTTTCTTGGGGGTATACACCCAGCAGCAGGATTCCTGGGTCACATGGCAATTCTCTGCTTAGCTTCCTGAGGGACTGCCATATTGTGTTCCACTGAGGCTGCCCCATTTTACATTCCCACCAGCAATGAATGAGTGTTCCTACTTCTCCACATCCTCTCAATACTTGTAGTTTTCTGTTTTTTTGTTTTTAATAGTGGTTATTCTAATAGGTGTGAAATGATATCTCATTGTGGTTTTGATTTGCATTTCCCTAATAGGCTCATGCCATCTGCAAATAGTCAAAGTTTTACTTCTTCCTCTCTAAGTGGAATGCCTTTTATGTCTTTTTCTTGCCTAATTACTCTAGCTAGAATTTTTAGCAATATATTTTTCTGCATAAAATGTGCTTTTTAGCCATTTGTATTTCCTCTTTGGAGAAATGTCTATTCAAGTCTTTCATCCATTTTTTAATCGCGTTGTCTTTTTATTGTTGAGTTATAGGACTTCTTTATGTATACTGGATATTAAACCCTTATTGGATTTGTGCTTTCTCCACTTGCATAGGTTGCCTTTTCACTTTCTTGACAACGTCATTGGAGGCACAATTTTGAGGAAGTCCCATTTATCTATTCTTTCACTGCTTCTGCTTTGGCTTTAAAGACTAAGAAACTATTATCTACTATAAGATCTTGAAAAAGCTTCCCTACATTTTGTTCTAGCAGTTTATAGTCCTGGTTCTTATATTTTGGTCTTTGCTCCATTTACAGTTAATTTTTGTACATGAGGTGAGAAAGGACTCCTCTTTCATTCTTTTGCATATCGATATCAAGTTCTCCCACATGCATTTGTTAAAGACACTATTCTTTCACACGAGTGGAATTGGTAGCCTTATCACAAATCAGTTGGCCATTGCTGTGGGGGTCTATTTCTGAAATCTCAATTGATTTCATTGGTTGATATAGTTATCCATGTGCCAGTACTATGCTGTTTTGACCCCTATAGCTTTGTAATATACTTTTAAGTCAGGAAGTGTGATCTCCCAACTTCATTTTTCTTTTTCAAGATGTTTTTGGGTTTATGACCCCTTACCCTTCCAAATGAATTTGATTATTGTCTTTTCCAATTCTGCAAGGTAAGCTGTTGAAATTTTGATTGTGATTATATTGAATCTGTAAATCAATTTGGGTAGAATTAACAGATTAATGATATTTAGTATTCCAAACCATGGACATGGACTGTCTTTCCATTTATTTAGGTCTTCTTTAATTTCTTTTATCAATGTTTTATAGTTTTCTATGAACAAGTCCTTTACATGCTTGGTTAAATTTATTACTAGATATCTGATTCTTTTAGTTGCTGCTGTAAATGGATTTTTTCCCTTGATTTCCTCTTCAGATTAATCATTACTATTGTATAGAAATACTACTGATTTTTGCCTATTGATCTTGTATGCCACCACTTTGCTGAACTTGTTTACTAGCTCTAGTAGCTTTGTTGTAAATTTTTGGAACTTTCCATGTATAGGCTCATGCCATCTGCAAATAGTCAAAGTTTTACTTCTTCCTCTCTAAGCTGGATGTCTTTTGTGTCTTTTTCTTGCCTAATTGCTCTGGCTAGGATTTTTAGCAATATATTGAATAACAGTGGTCATGGTGGGCATCCTTGTCTTGTTCCAGATCTTAGAGGGAAAGCTTTCCGTATTTCACCATTGAATAAGGATTTTAGCTGTGTATTTTTAAATATATGCCCTTTATCATGTTGAGGAAATTTCCTTCTATTCTTATTTTTCAAATTGTTTTTTTCAAGAAAGGATGCTGAATTTTGTCAAATGCTTTTTCTGCATCAATTGAGATGATCATGTGGTTGTTCTTCTTTGATTTGTTAATGTGTCATATTACATTAGTTGATTTTCTTCTGTTGAACCACCCTTATATACCTGGGATAAAACAAACACAATCATGGTGTATAATTCTTTTAATGTGTTGTTGAATTCGATTTGCCAGTATTTTTTGAGAAGTTCATGTCTATATTCATAAGAGAAATTAATCTGTAACTTTCTTTTCTTGTAGTATCTTTATCAGGCTTTGGTATTAGGGTGATGTTAGCTTCATAGAATGAGATAGGTATTCCATCTGCCCCAATTTTTTGGGAAGAGTTTGAGCAGGATTCGTATTAATTCTTTTTGGAATGATTGGTAGAATTCACCTGTAAAACCATCTGGTCCTAGACTTTTCTTTTGGGGGATGTCTTTAATGACTAATTCAATCTCTGTACTTGTAGTTGATCTGTTGAGTTCTTCTCTTTCTACTAGAGTCAATGTATAGAGTCAGTATACATTGTTCATGTCTTTCTAGGAATTTGTCCATTTCATCTAAATTGTCTAATTTATTGGTATACAGATGTTCATAGTATCATTTTATGATCCTGTTTATTCCTGTAGGGTCAGTGGTAATGTCCTCTCTCTCCTTTCTGATTTTATTTGTTTCCATTTTCTCTCTTTTTAATTTGTCAGTCTAGCTAGAGGTTTGTCATTTGTATTGATCTTTTCAAAGTATCACCTGTTAGTTTTGTTAATTCACTCTGTTTTTTTTTTTTCTCAATTTCATTGATTCCTGCTCTAATCTTGGTTATTTCTTTCCTTCTGCTTGCCTTGAGATTAGTTTACTGTTCTTTTTCTTTCAAGTTCTTCCAGGTACATGGTTATGTTTTTTGTTTGATTTTAACTCCTTCTTCTTGTTTAATGTAAGCCTTTAGGGCTATAAATTTCCCTCTCAAAACTGGCTTCACTTCATTCAATAAGTTTTGCTATGTTGTGTTTTTATTTTTATTTTTCTCAGATAGTTATTGAATTCCCTAGTAATTTCTTCTTTGACCCACAGGTTGTTTAAGAGTATGTTGTTTAACCTCCATATACTTGTGAATTTCCCAATACTCTACCTGCTATTGATTTCCAGCTTCATTCCATTATGGTCAAAATGTTTCATATAATTTCAATTATTTTAAATGTATTGAAACTTGTTTCATGATTCAACATGTGGTCTATCTTGGAAAATGTTCCATGTGCACTTAAGAAGAATGTATATTCTGCTTTTGGGGTGCAATGTTCTGCATATGTCTGTTAGGTCTATTTCATTTATCATATTATTCAAGTACTCTCCTTCTTTATTAATCCTTTGTCTAGATGTTCTATTGATAAGAGTGTTGTATTGAAGTCTCCAACTATTATTATTAGAGATGTGTATTTCTCCCTTCAGTTTTGCCAGTTTTTTCCTCATGTATTTTGGAGCCCAATATTTAGGTATATTTTAGGTGCATGGTTCGGGAAGCAAACCTGGGTCTCCTGCATGGAAGGTGAGCATTCTACCGCTGAACCACATGTGCACCCTAGTTACATGAATATTTATGATTGTTATTTCTACTTGGTAGATTGACCCTTTTATTAATATATAGTATACTTCTTTGTTTACAGTTCTAAGGCCAAGAAAATGTCCCAATTAAAGCAGGTCCATAAAAACGTCCAAATTAAGGCATCCAGGGAAAGATACCTTGGTTAAAGAAGGCTAATGAAGTTCAGTGTTTCTCTCTCAACTGGGAAGGCATATAGCGAACATGGTGACAGTCTACTAGCTTTCTCTCTCCTGGCTTCCTACTTCATGAAGCTCCCCTGGGGGCATTCTCTTTCTTCATCTCCAAGGGTCACTGGCTGGTTGACTCTATGGTTCTTTTGGCCTTGTGCTGCTGTGGTACTGCTGTGGCTTTCTTGTGGCTATCTTATTCTTTGCTGCGCTCTCGGAATCTCAAGACTTTTCCAAAAATGCTCCCTCTTTTAAAGGATTCCAGTAAAGTAATCAAGACCTACTTGGAATGGGCAGAGACATGTCTCCACCTAATCAAGTTTAAAACTTGATTGAGTCACATCTCCATGGAGATAATCTAATTAAAGTTTCCAACATACAATACTGAATAGGAATTAGAAGAAACAGCTGCCTTTACAAAATGGGATTAGGATTAAAGCATGGCTTTTCTAGGGTAGATAAATCCTTTCAAACCAGCACAACCACATTTTGTTTAGCCATTCATTTGTTGATGGACATCAAGTTGTTTCTACCTTTTGGCTATTGTGAATAATGTTGCTATAAGCATTGATGTACAGATATCTGTTTGAGACCTTGTTCTCATTTGCTTTGCATATATAATAGAAGTGTAATTGCCAGGTCATCTGGTAATCCTATATGTGACTTTTTGAGGAACTGCCATATTTCTTTCACAATGGCTTCACCATTTCACATCCCCACGACCCATGCTATAGAGTTCCATTTTCTCTGACCCTCTCCTATCATACGTCTTAGTCTCTGAAAGGAGGTTAGTGCATGTTTAGAAATTGGGCAACTGGAGGACAGTTTTAGAACAAATTCTTTCCAAAGGTCACCTCATCTGAAGAAAAACACTCTTATTTGCTGAAGATACAGTCCATGGGGAAGGCTGCCAGTAGTGGTTTAAAGGTTATCCAAGGTTTATTCAACCAAAGCATGTGTGTGTGTAAATTTATTAATTTTAAGTATGTCAAAGGTGAATTGCTGCTGATTCAAGAATAAATTCTGGTACTCTTTCTAAACCCCAGAGAGAATTGCTGCCCCATATTCCTGCATTCCCGGCTTTTGCATACAAACATAAGAAGACAGTCCACTCTGCAGGATGACTCTCATTCTTGCAATATTCCTGTGAGTTTAAATAATGTTTATTTGCTTTTATGTAAATGTGGAACAAAACAACTTTTTCTTATTAAAAATCACAAGTTAGAAAATTATTTTCTGTACTACAAATGAACAGTTTACTGCTATATGGGCATGTCCACCACATTCTGAACCCTCACCTCCATTGCTGAGCCAGTTGATTTTCCTCTGGACCCACAAGCTTCAGATCCACAATCAATGTTCTTTAGAATTGGGGAAAAGACAGAAATGAGCGTGGCTGGATGACCTCTGTCACAGTATCATAGGCCCATCTTCTCTGCACCAATCATTGCTCCCTTCGCTTGTAACAGCCTTCCAGGAAGCAGTAGATTTTCCTCTTCTTCCAAATTAGAGGGTTTTGCCATGAAAATAATGTCCTACCCATTGGTTAGGTGAAGCTATAAGGGTACCAGTGGAACTACAATTATATATATTAAATTGTAAGGTGGTTTGTACTAAAATGTTTTCTGGATATCAAACAACTAATTTACAATGGAATTTAAAAAATAATTCACAATAATACCCATGGAAATGCTTTTCTTCACCCCAAAAGAGCTTGTCTTAGGTTCCTAATGATCTGCATTTTTGTTAAGGTGAGATGACAGCTGCAGGGTGTCTTATAGTTTGCTTTCCTTTTCCAATGCCACAGCTATAGCCAAGAACACAACTTCTTCCCAATAAGACATACCAAAAGTAATTGCTCCCCCGCCTTCCCAAGCCTATTACTCAAATCACCCTTCTGGCGAGGGAGGGCTCCAGGAACACTGTATCCAGCCACATTAGACTTTCTATTCTAGTTCCGTCTGTTCCACTCAAGACCAATTATCAGCGGCCAAGTCCATACTTTCCATTTTTATATTGATTAGAAGTGTAATGCACTGAAGCATTTGTGAACGGATGAAATTTTAATCATAGTCACCCTATGCATTATCTGTTCACATTCAATTTTCTGCTCTCAAGAAAATGGAAAAATAATGTTAAATTTATCCTTTTCCTTAAAGCAAAGGAGTCAAGCATCTCTTCTGCTTTCTCTGCAGTGGAATTTTGATCCAATGAAGCCACGAAAGCCAGAAAACGAGGGCAAGTTGAGTTCTGACTTTAGTACCATTATTTTCTTGATTATCCATTCACCTCCAGAAATCCTGGCTGAAACTCTGCTTCACAGTTCTTTTCCTCATAGTAATTATAGCTCGATTTTCTTCATTTGAATTCTATTGTCTGTTAAGAGTCTTTTCTCAATAACTTCTACCTTTTCTACATGCACAGTTCAGTTCTCAGCTGCCAAAATATAGTAAACAAAAATCATCCAAATGAGAAAGGCTTAATAACATAGGTTAACTGCTAATAATCACAAGAGGAAGTTCACAAGTGGGAAGAGAAATAACAATGTAAGGCACAGAATATGGACCCAGGATTTTGGCAAGTACATTTTAAAAAGATGATTGGTGAAGAGATGTCAAGTCTCATTTTGGTAAAGGGAAAAGAAGGCAATAATTGTAAGGTATTTTCTCACTTCAAAATTCTGAGAAAATACAGGAAAAGTATTAGAAACTGTGGGATTTGGAGGCATTTTCCAGTTACACAGCTGAGATATGGGGCTAGGGGGACAGAAAGGGAACTGAGAAGAAAGAGTAAGAGTTGTCAGGGACTTGGCTTTCCAATCTTGCTGTTTTCATCTGGAATACATTACTCCAAGTTCCTCCCACCACTAAATCCAGAACGTCCTTTCTGAGCTTTAAACTATATCTGCTTTATAGTAAGAAAACTGCTATAAAATTTTCAATTGATTTTAATTTCAAAGAACTGTAGTTTTATGTTACTTGGAAAAATACTTCTCTTATTGAAGACAGACAAGTAGAAAGTCTAGAAGATATCTAAGATATGCATATGTAGAAATAATGTATGAACATTGAGAGGAAAGTGACAAATTGATTGGATGGTGTACCAAGATTATAGAAGATATTTTCAGTTCTATTGGTATCATTGTACAAATTTTATACAATAAATAAGGACCTTTAAAATGAGCTCTAAAACATTATTTCAGTTTCCTTACTGGTTGTTCTGTTAATGCAATCTTTAAAAATATCGTCTTAATCCATCCACTTCTCTCCGTCTCCACTGCCACCACTCTAGGCTAAGCTACCACCATCCCTGCTTTCCTGAGGACCACAACAGCCCCCCACTGGCCCCCTAATTCCTTCCAATCCTTGGTCAGATTTCAGCCAGAGTGAACTTTTCAACAACAACAAAAACATGATCCTGTAAACATTCTGCTTTAAATTGTTCGATGATACCTTACTCATCTTGAAATAAATAGCAAAATTCTTCAATGGTCTTGCCCCATCCACTTCTGGCCTCATCGCCTGCTCCTCACCCTTTCCTTCATCCCCCTGCTCCAACAACTAAGTTCTACTGACCCTTTCTTCCTTTCTTCACGCCCAGACCTCCCTAACACTCTGGGAACACTTTCTCCTTCACCCCCGTTACTGCCTTAACTCCTACTTGTTTGTAAGATGTCAATTCAGAGATCACTTTGCCTCAGTGAAGAACTTCTTAACCACTTCCCACACTAGGTTAGAAACCCTGGTTGTACCTCATACCTCCCTGGATTTTTCCTGCATAGTAATCACAGTTTGTTATTATAGTTTCATTTTATGATTTTTGTGCAGTTTCTTTCTTTTCCAATGCATTGTAGGTTTGTTAAGGGCATGGATGCTCTCTTGTTCACAACTATATCCCCAAGATCTAATACAGGACCCGATATTTAATAGGAGACATTTAAAAATTGATTGGTTGAATGAATGAACAAATGAAAAGGGCAGACTTGTAGCTGTCGACTCAATATCACTAATATGTACCTTGAAAAATAATCCTGTACCTTGAAAAATAATCCTTTTCCTTTTGATGTAATTTCAAATGATGTCCAGTTTACCAATATTTATACCATCCAGAAATCTCATGAAAGTATTTTTGTTGTTGTTAATTTGGCTGATTTCAAGTCACATCACTTACAAAGAGTCTTAAAAATATTTTTAATGAAATTGCTGATTTTGTGTAGATAAACACAAACTTGATTGAACATTCACTTAGACTACTCAGTTCATGGTTGTTAACTTTTATTTGATTTAAGGTTTCATTGCTCAAGCAAGTCTTTCCAGATCCTTCAGCTAAACTACTTGGCCCTCTCATGTAAAGCCCAGTTTGATACTCCTCGTGGGCAGTTGGCTCTGCCTGCCATCTGCAGGAATAACATCTCCTTCCACCTTGAGTCTCTCATGGTCATTTACATTCGACCAGCTGAGAGGCCAAGAGAACATGGAGAAGAAACCCTGGCTTCTTTAAGTCCAGACCCTGAAATGGCACAATTTCTCCCTTCATTTCCATGAGTGAGAACTTGCTAAATGGCCACAGCCCACTACAGGGAAGGCTGGGAAATGCAGCCTAGCCAAGAACACAGGAAGAAGAAATAGGGTTAGGGAACCCCAAGACCTATCTGCCAACCTGTGTCTCAGATTCTAACTTTTAATAAATGTTCAGTAAGGTCTTTGTTTACTCTATGACATGAGTCATGCTGGTATTTCTAGTTAAAACCTGTTAGCCATGGTGACTTCAAGGCAGCTCCACTGGGAGTTGAGTTTGAAATTGATGCACCCAAGTTGCAGCAAATCTGTGTTAAGCTTTTTCTCCTTTAAATTCCAAATCAGTTGAGAGCTCTGCATTGTCCCCATCCTTGACCAAGGTCCAGTAGCTGCTGCCTAGGACTGGAGCTATGATTCTTACTGGTGAGTGTTACCCACCCTCCCACACTGCACACCGTAGCTGCTGAGTCGAGGAGAGGATCTCTGCAGGATACCAAATTCATGGATGGAAGTAGGGTCTCTATTACTCTCAGACTACTGGGTGGGGGTAAGATAATGAAAATAGATTTTAAAAAGTGAAATAAGATGAAGATGTATCCTTTCATTGATGTTTATACATTCCATAGAGGTAAAGGAGCCTTCAAGCCCTGCCTAAGGCGACTGCCTTATCTTTAGCTTGAGGCTAGATATCCCTTAAGGAGGCTTTTTACAGTTTGGTTAAAAGAAACGAAAGTACTTTAAAACTTTATAAATTCACCTTCCTATAAGCAAAGAATATACACAATGAAAAAGTAAAACACGTGTAGAACAATTATGTTATAAATATGTATTATGTAAGTAAACTATCCTCTGCCCTATACCGGTTTTGCTTTCAAGAGTTACAATCTGCATAAATTAATTCATCCCACCAAGAATTTAAGTAAGAAACAATTAAGAGTTATCTTATTTGGCTTACCCTTTACCTCCACCAATCATTTCCAGAACATCAACATTTGGTATTTAGCCTGTAGTCTACATATTCCTTTATTGACTGCCTTTTCTCTATCACACTCCCTAGCATGCAGCATTCCCTAGCACAGAGCCCATCAGATTTCTCAGCAGAACTTTAGCAACGTCTTCTTTCCACAAAGACTAATTTCCTCCAACTGCATTCCTTTTGGCTTTTAATGCTTTGAACATGCCTACCATTATTTTATCTGGACTTTCCATGGTCCATCAGGATTCTGATCTCTAAAGGAAGTTACAATACTACCCAAGTCATTGGATTGTTGGAAATAGTACCTGAAGGAGCTTATGAAGATGTTATCACTTTGCCTTGCAATTATTTCTTTATATGCCCAAGTCCCCCAGCATGTTGATTGTTGGTTCCTCAGTAGCAGGAAATGCATCTTCTTTGTCTTTGAATTCCCAGTGCCTGGCCCGTTGCCTGAGCCAAGGCGGCTCTCAAAGAATGTGCTGGATGAATCAATGAATATTAATGGTGTGAAATCTCATTACACACATAAATGGAGTCTTCATGCATATGATTAGGCATTAATCATTTTTTAGAATCTCTGCATTTTTTCCCTATCATTTAAGAAAATGCTCAGAGGAAAACAGCATCCATCATAACTACATAGACTACCTCGGATATGAAGAAATGCCGAAGTTGGGATTTTAATAAATTGAAGTTCACCCACATTGCACATAATGTCCATTAAGTTACCCTATTTAATAGTGTAGCTAGTAACCACAAAAACTAAGTGTGCAGTCTAGGTGAAGTACACTTATTATGAGCACTGTGCTTCCTGCACTGCTGGACTTTTCTATTTTGAATGGCACCATTTCTGCACATTAGTAAAATATTCTAAATATTTCAAGGAATTTCTCTAAGAAAAAGCAATTTAAAATAAGGATAGGGCCTTTGTGGAGAGAAAAATATTCTTCTACCATAATTCACAGATCTAGGTCCCTCAGGAATATTCAAATCAGTCACTGCAGACTCCAAGGCTGAAGAGTTAGAAGTCTGTTCAATCTGCAGAGCCTCAGGACTATTGTTAAAATTCCAGGCAAACTAGAAATTACTAGAGCCAGAAGTTACACAATTGTATACAGACCTCCAAACCAGTGGTTCTTCCCTAGAGCACTTTTAATCATTTTAGGAGAGAATAGTTTTACTTTTGAAAGCATAAAACTTGGAACACTATGGCATAGCAGAAAAAAAGGCAGACAAAGTGACCTTGCAAAAGGAGCTCCACACCTACAAATGACCAACTCAAGCAAAGCTTCCAGAAGACTTTTAAATCTATAAATTAAAAACTTGGATCATAGGTACCAGAAATATGTTGCGTCTTCAGTAAAGATCAGTTTTATATGTTTATTGTCGTTGGATTTGAATCAGAAAAGATTCCGTTTTTAAGTAGTTAGAAACTGCAAGAACTGAGATGTGAATACTCAGCCTGACCATCTTAGTTCAAATATGATAAACTACAAAGGGGATCTGGATCGCAATAAAAATATGAACAGATTTTTTTTTCTGAAAAAAAAAGAATCATAGCTCCAGTCTTAGATGGTTTGATTCTAGAGCTATATGAAAAAAATAAATAAGAATATTCAGGAAATACAGAAAAAGAAGGACAATGATAGGGAACTAACCCAACCAGATATTAAGACAATATAATATTACAATAATTAAAATGGTATTGTATTATACATAATAACCGATGCAATGGAATAGAAATTTCAGAAGTAGACCAAATACATATGGAAAATAAGACTATGCTATAGCAGGCTTTTCATATCAGTAGGCTACAAATTACCTTTTTAACCTTTTTTATTGTAAAATATAACTTATATACAAAACAAAGAAAGAAAAAAGCAATAATTTTCAAAGCACACCTCAACAAGTAGACAGAACTGATCCCAGAGTTTGTCGTGGGCTACCATTCTACCATCTCAGACTTTTCTTTCTCACTGCTCCAAAACACTGGAGGCTAGAAAGAATATTAATATAATGATTCAGCAGCCATACTCTTTGTTAAATCCCATTTTTTTTTTTCTGTCATACCTCCTCCTCCTCCTTTAATCCTTCTCCCAATCTGCAGTGGTCTTTGGACAATACCCATTCTGCCTTATTTATTCTTGAGAAGAGCTGTTCACACTAAAGGATAGAGGGATGAAATTGATTGATAATCATGGAAAGGCTAATCCCTCTGAGTCCCAGGATCCATCTGACCTAGGAACCCTCTGGAAATTATACGTTCTAGGAAGGCAAAGCTAATGCAGGAAACCTTTACAGAGTCTCAGTTCAAGCCCTAGGGGTTCTTAAGCGTCAACAGGGGTGATGTTGGTTGGGGTTTAGCATACAATGGGAAGTAGCACTAACTCAAGTTTGCGTGAGAGCAGTCTCCAGAATAGTTTCTTGACATTATTTGCTCTCTCTTGGCCACTTATGCCTTATTTTATTCCACATCTTTTCCCCCTTTTATTCCAGAAGGCATTGTCAATCTCATGGTACCAGGGTCAGACTCATTCTGGAGAGTCACACCCCGTGTTGTCAGGGAGACTTTCACTCCTGGATGTCATATACCATGTAGTAGGGAGGGAAATGATTTTCCCTGCAGAATTGAGCTTAGAGAGAGAGGTCACATCTGAGCAACAAAAGAGTTTTCCTGGAAGTAACTATTAGGCTTTATTATAGATAGCTTTAGCTTCTCCACTACAAAAATAAGTTTCATTAGGGCAAGCCTCAAAATCAAGGGCTTGGCCTATTTTCTTGGGAATGCCCAGTGGTTGAGATGGTACCTGGGGTTCCCCAGATGGGAAAGTTTAATAGCTAAACTATTAAAAAAAATACATATATATATACTCACATATACTTTTTTTCCCCTTTGGGCCCTCAAGTTACTCTATTAATAATCTTTAATTATCAGCCCATCATATTTTGAGATGTATCCAAATATTGCTTTCAGCTATACAGAATTACGAGCATTCCTCTTCTCGACTCCAGGAGTTTGGATTGTTTAACTGAGCTATCCAAATAAGTTTGTTTAGACTGTTTGTTACAGAAGATTTAGGTTCTAGATATAATAAACCTCTCTGCCTTTGGTCTCATACAGAAGTTGAGGGTCTGGAGGTACATACACTATCATCTTTTACCCTGCATTTTAATTCACCTTAGACCTACCCAGATTGGCTTTGTTTTAATCCCTAGTTAAGGCCTAATCTCTTTTTCAGTTATTTTGACTGTTATTGTGTATAGCTGTGCTGACTCCCAGGACTGCAGCACTCCATTTCTGGGTCTTCTGTGTCACAGATGTACTCAAATTACTAGGAAATAACAGCAGATACACATTTAGCTCAGTGTCTCAGAATCTAGAAATGTTTACAACTTCAGACTAGGTGTGGCTACTATAAGGCCTCCAGTCTAGGTCACCATTTTCTTATAAGTATTTTCTGAGAGAGATCTTAGCATATTTGTTCTTTTGTTTCTGGCTTATTTTGCACAACACATTGTCCCCAAGGTTGATTCAGTTCATTGTGTAACTCTTTGCATCCTTTTTTTATTTTGTAGCCGCACCATATTCCATCATATGAATGTATCACCATTTGCCATGAACTTCTCAGTCATTGTACCCTTCAGCTCCCTCCATCTATTGGGCATCACGGATGATGTCCAAAACAAGCAAACCATGTCCTACAATACCTTTGCTTGGTTGTATAATCAGCAGCACTCTCAATTTTAGACAATTTTCATTGATCTATAATGACAAAGAACTAGTAAACACATTGTCACCAGGTATCAAATTAAAACTACACTTGTCCCTTCCCCTTCCCCAGTTAGTTGCCCTGGTAGTATTGTGGTACTGTTGATGTCTTCCTGTTAACTATTGGCCATAGCATGCATTTTTAGTTTTTCCCCTATACCCCTCTACTGTTAACTCTTTGTCCACTATTGAGCCATTGAAATGGCACTATAAATCCCCCTTCAATCATATTCACCTTCAATATGGCAGTGTTACTTATAAACCTGCTAATTAGTTTCCATCACTTCTATCCATTCCTTTGCATCTAGATTCAACCTCTTTGGGTGGCCTTTCCTCCATCTCTAGCTTTTATGTACCTCTAGTTCTGTTATATTCTACAGTGAAACCTCTGAGATTACCTTTACCAGAGTCATAATAGCGAAATCATACAGTTTCTATCCTTTTGTATCTCACTTATTTCACTCAGCATTATGTCCTCAGGGTTCCTCCACGTTGTTATATGCTTCAGGACCTCATTTAGTCTTACTGCTACATAATATTCCATCATACATATATACCACATTTTGTTTATCCACTAGTCTGTTAATGGAAACTTAAGATTGTTTCCATCTTTTGCCAATTGTGAATAGTGCTGCTATGAACATCAGTGTGCAGATGTCTCTCTGTGTCATTGCCCTCAACTCTTATGTGTATCCAAGTATTGGTATTGCCAGGTCATAAGGCAACAAAGTATTTCATTTTCTAAGGAATCACCAAACTATCTTCCATAGCGGCTGCACCATTATACATCCCACCAGCAGTGAATAAGTGTTCAATTTCTCCGCACCCTCTCCAACATTTGTAGTTTCCTGTTTGTTTAATAGCAGGCATTCTTATAGGTGTGAGGTGATCTCATTGTTGTCTTAATTCGCATTTCCCTTATAGCTAATGAAAATGAGCATCTCTTCATGTGCTTTTTAGCCATCTGTGTTTGCTCTTCAGAAAAGTATCTATTAATATTCTTTGCCAATTTTATAATTTGGTTGTTTGTTCTTTTGTTGTTGAGCTATATGATTTCTTTAGGTACACAGGATATCAAGCCTTTATCTAACATGTGGTTTCCAAATATTTTCTGCCATTGAGTTGGCTGCCTCTATACCTTTTTGATGAAGTCATTTGAGGCACAGAAGCTCTTGATTTTAAGTAGTTCCAATTTGTCTATTTTTTTTTTTTTTGCTGCTTGTGTTTTAGGTATAAAATTTAAGAAACAGCTTCCTATTACTAGATCTTCAATATGCTTCCCTACATTTTCTTCTAGAAGTTTTATGATACTGGCTCTTACATTTAGGTCTTTAATCTGTTTTGAATTAATTTTTGTATAGGGTGTAAGTTAGGGGTCCTCTTTCATCCTTTTAGCTATTGATATCCAATTCTCCCATGCCCATTTATTGAAAAGACTATTCTGTCCAGTTCAGTGGATTTGGGGGCCTTATTAAAGATCAATTGTCTATAGATTTGGTGGTCTTATCTCTGTACTCTCAATCTGGTTCCCTTGGTCGATACTTCTTTGTGCCAGTACCATGCTGTTTTGACCACTGTGGCTTTATAGTGAGCATTAAAGTCAGAAATTTATAGTCCTCCCACTTCATTCTTATTTTGTGGGATATCTTAACTACTTGGGGTCTCTTTCCCTTCCAAGGAAATTTGATAACCAGCTTTTCCAAGTCTTCAAAGTAGGTTGTTGGTATTTTGATTGGTATTGCATTAAATTTGTAGATCAGTTTGGGTAGAATTGACATTTTAGTGACATTCAATCTTCCCAGTCCATAAGCATGGACTGTCTTTTCATCTATTTAGGTCATTTTTAAAAATTTCTTCTGGCAATTTTTTGTAATTTCTAGGTACAAGTCCTTGACATCCCTGGTTAGGCGTATTCCTAGATACATGATTCTTTTGTTCACTATTTTGAATTGAGTTTTTTTTCCTTTATTGTCTCCTAGATAAGCCATTGCTTGTATACAGAAACATTACTGATGTTTGTATATTAATCTTGTATCCTGCCACTTTGCTGAATTTGTTCATTACTCATGTAGCTTTGTCATAGATTTCTCAGGGTTTTTAAAGTATAGGATCATGTCATCTGAAAAAAATGAAAGTTTTACCCCTTCCTTTACAATTTGGATGCCTTTTATTTCTTTTTCCTTTCTAACTACTCAGCTATGACTTCTAATACAATGTTGAATAATAGTGGTAACAATGGGCATCCTTGCTCATCCCTGATCTTAGGGAAAATGCTTTCAGTCCCTCACCATTACATATGATGTGGGCTATGGATATATGAATGGTCTTTATGATATTGAGAAAGTTTCCTTCGATTCTTATCTTTTAAAGTGTTTTTATCAGAAAAGGATGCTAGATTTTGTTGAATGCTTTTTCAGCATCAATCAATATGATCATGTGATTTTCCCCTTTGATTTGTTAATGAGTTGTATTACATTGATTGATTTTCTTGTGTTGACCCACCCTGGCATTCCTGGTGTAAACCCCACCTGGTCATGATGTATATAATTCTATTGAATGCAATGTTGAATTAGATTTGCTAGTATTTTGTTGAGAATTTTTAAATCTATGTTCATTAGGGAAATTGGTCTGTAGTTTTCCTTTCTTATAGCATCTTTGTCTAGGTTTGGTATTAGAGTGATGTTAGCTTCATAAAATGAGTTACGTAGTGTTCCTTTTTCCTCACTTTTTGGGAAAAGTTTGAGCATGATTGGTGTTAGTTCTTTTTGGAATGTTTGATAAAATTTCCTTGTGAAGCCATCTGGTCCTGGGCTTTGTGGGAAGATTTTGAATCTCTTTATTTGTAATTGGTTTGTTGAGATCTTCTCTTTCTTCTCAAGTCAGTATATGTAATTCCTGTGTTTCTACAAATGTGTCCGTTTCATCTAAGTTGTTGAGTTTATTGGCATATCGTTGCTCATAATACTCTCATGATTTTTAAAATTTCTTCAGGATCTGCGGTAACCCTTCTCATCTTCTCTCTTTTTTTCTTTGTTAGTCTAGCTGGGGGCCCATCAATTTTATTGATTTCCTCAAAGAAGCAACTTTTGGTTTTGTTGATTTTTTTCTGTGGTTTTGTTGTTGTTGTTCTTTGGTTTGTTTATTTCTGCTTTAATCTTTGTTATTTTCTTCTTTTATTTGCTTTGGGGTTAGTTTGCTGTTCTTTCTTTAAATTCTCCAGGTGAGAGTCCTCAAGTTATATCATTCTTGCTTTTTAATATAGGCATTTAGTGCAATAATTTTTCCTCTCAGCACTGCCTTTGCCACATCCCATAAGTTTTGATTTGTTGTATTCTCATCATTTAGCTCCAGATATTTACCACTTTCTCTAGCAATTTCTTCCTTAACCCACTGATTATTTAGGAAAGTGTTCTTCAATTTCCATTTATTTGTGAAAGCTCTAGTTCTTTGTGATTATTAATTTCCAGTTTTATTCCATTGTGGTCAGAGAAAGTGCTTATTAAATTTATAGACTCAGTTTTTGTCCCATCATGTTTTATCCTGAAGAATGTTTCATGTGCACTAGAGAAGAATGTATACCCTGGTGTTTTGGGGTATAACGATCTATATATATGTCTATTAGGTCTAATTCATTTATTCCATTGTTTAAGTTCTCTATTTCCTTGTTGATCCTTTGTCTGGTTATTCTATGTATAGTGGAGAGTAGTGTATTGAAGTCTCTGACTATTACTGTTGAAACATCTATAGCTTTCTTCAGTTTTACCAATGTGTGCTTTATGTAATTTGGATTTCCTTGATTTGGAGCATAAACATTTATATTTGTTATTTCCTCTTGGTGAATTGTCCCTTTTATTAATATGTAGTGTCTTTCCTTGTCTTTTATGATGTCTTTGCATTTAAGGTCTATTTTATCTGATATTAGTATAGCTTTTCCTGCTTTCATTTGGCTACAGCTTGCATGGAGTATCTTATTCCATCCTTTCACTTTCAGTCTAATTGTGTCCTTGGGTCTAAAATGCAACAGCATATAGATATATTATATTTTTAATCCATTCTTCCAGTCTCTATCTTTAAATTTTTGAGTATGGACCATTGAATTTCAAGCTAATTACTGTAAAAGCGGTTCTTGAATCTGCCATCCTATCCTTTAGTTTTTATTTGTCAGATCTATATATTCTTTTCCTTTTCTCTCTTTTTATCCTTTAAATTACCATTACTGGCATTCTTCAATTCTGCGTACTTCTCCAGACCTCACCCTCCTGTCATTTTGTTTCAGCTGATAGGACTCTGTTTAGTATTATTGTAGGTCAGCTCTATTGTTGACTAGTTCTGTCAATCTTTGTCTTTGAGAGGTTTAATCTCTCCCTCAATTTTGAAGGATAACTTGGCTGGATAAAGAATTCTTGGCTGGAAGTCCTTCTCATTCAAAATCTTAAATATATCATACCACTGTCTTCTTGCTTCCATGGTGCCTGTTGATTTGTCCAAAGTCAGCCTTATGTGTTTTCCCTTGTATGTAGCAGATTGCTTTTCTCATACAGCTTTCAGGACTTCCTGTTTCTCTTCAACATTTGACAGTTTGATTAGTATGTGTCTTGGAGTAGGCTTATTCAAATTTATTCTATTTGTAGTTTGATGGGCCTCTTTGATTTGTGTATTTATGTCTTTCAGAAAGGTTGAGAAGTTTTCCCCAATTATGACTTCAACCAACTTTCCCAGCCCTTTACTCTTCTCTTCTCCATCTGGGACAGCAACTATTTTTATATTTGTACACATCTTGTTGTTGACCATTTCCCTAAGATCTAGCTCCAATTCTCCATCATTCTTGCCATTTGTTCTTTTGCATCCTTTAGTTCATTTGTTCTGTCTTCTAGCTAACTTATTGTTCCTTCTGCTTCTTTGAATCTGCTATTATGCATATTTAGTATACTTCTAATTTGGTCTATTGTATCTTTCATTCTATGAGATCTGCCATTTTTCTATTTAATCTTTCAAATTCTTCTTTATGCACTTCTAGTGTCTTCCTGATATCCTTTATTTCTTCATAGATATCTTTGAGTAGTTGTTCTATATTCTGTGTCCCCTCTGGAGTTTTGGTTTGGTTGTTTGGCTGGCCCGTTTCTACTTGAACCTTCACATGCTTTGTGATTTCCTGTTGTGTTCAGGGCACTTGATTATCTCAATAAGGTTACTTTGCCAGTTGATTTCCTTCAGTTGTCTAAAATTTTGTATTTACTTGGTTTGGCATTGAAGATTTCCTTTTGCACTTGGTTTGTCAGTTATTCCCTGCCAAACCAAGGCCCAGATCTCATGTAGGAGATAAAATTCTACTTGAGGGTCTATTAAAAGCTAGGCCATGGTACACAGGTACTTCAGTGGTAGAATGGCTGCCCACCACATGGGAGACCCAGGCTCAAGTCCCAGCCCATGCACCCCCCAAAAAGAAAATAAGAATATTATAAATATATGAAAAAAGCCACAATAACAGAGCACACCTCAACAGTAGTGGGCCACAAAGTCAGAAGGAGAGATCCCAAGATATATTGGGAATGAATTCAGACTGGTGCCCACAAAAGGGAGAGACAATTTAGGAAAATAAGAATAAAAAATAAAATAATAATAAAAATAAATAAATGAATAAAATAAAATAGAAATAATAAAAATATATATAAAATAAATAAAAATAATCAATAAAAACTGTGGGTGGAAGATGGCATGTACCAAGGAGGGGCTGCTCCTGGCCTGTGGTGGCCACATAGCTGGTCCAGCCTCAGGACTGGGGAGCTGACCAGTGCCCAGGGCATCAGCCGGCCTGCAGCATCCAGTTCTACCAGACACCACCCCGCCGGGTCGGCTCTTCCCTGCATGGGCCTGGATGATCACTCCCGGTGCCCCGAGGCCGGCCCCGCACTTTGGACGACCCACTTCCAGGCTCCCCCAAGGCGCTGTCCACCACAACCCGGGCAGGGAGGTCTCGGTGGCCAGCAGTGGGTCAGGCTGGAGCGGAGGATGGTCAGCTCCCTCCAATGGTACCTCCCGTCACACGGCAGCCAGCCCCGCGGGGTTCTCAGTCACCCGACCCACCCTGCCCTCTCATCCTGATCCCCTGCCTGTCTCCTCCCCAAATCGGCCTGTGGCCCTGTTGGATTGCTCACACTCAGGGACCTCTCCCGGTCCCCTATCCCGTCCCACGGAGCAGGAGTGAACTCACCCCTCTCTGCCCTGCCATCCTCCTGGAAGTCCCTCAGCTACACTTTTTAACAACTGGTATCTGGGCAAGTAACACAGTCACTGCAGAGGGATAACATTGTACCTGTATCTCATTACATACTCCAGAAAAAAACTAAACACCACCACCAACAAAAAGATATAAATTTTATATAAATTTTTAAAAGAAAACCACATAAAATATTTGCATACCTGGGTGAATATCCATATTACTTTAAATTAGGACCAATCTTACTAAATATGATCTAAACTCCAGTAGTCATAACATAAAAGACTGACAAATGAAAATAATTAAAATTAAAAGCTTATAATGATAGGGAAAAAAATCTCAAACTGGCAAAAATCCCTTGCTCCTTTAATCCTAAAGATAAAAGTTCCTACTGAGATAAAAGTCACTAGAAATTTAGAAAAGATCAAAAAAACCTCATAGAACTAGAGAAAGGATATGAGCAGGGAGTTCACAGGGAATAAAAAAGAACAAATAAATCCTAAACACATGATATGATGCTCAGTCTCACTCGTACTATGAATGATGTAAACTGCAGTGAGTGCCATGGCTTACTTATCAATTTGGCAAAAATTCAAAAATTCATACCAAAGATGGGAAACAAATTGGTACTGTCCCTATGTAAAATAATTTGGCAATCTCTAACAATATTTCAGCTATATCTCTGACTCACAAATCCCATTTCTAAGAATCTGTCCTATTGAAACACCCACACAAGTATGAAATGATTTATACACAAGAGTATTTATTGCAACATCATTAGTTAGAGAAAAAGACTGGAAACAACCCAAGTGTCTAACAATAAAGAATTAGTTTAATAAATTTTTTGTTGTTGATATGATATATCCATTCAATGCAATACTATGCAGTTTTTAAAAAGAAAGTTATCTATGCACTAATAGTGAATGATTGCTTGCATATATTGTTAAAAGAATATATGCGGGGCAGAAGCATATCTATCATATGCTACATTTTGTGTAACAAAGAGGGGGTATGTGTTCATGTTTGTGTTTGCAAAAATGAAATGATGAAACAATCAACAAAAAAATAATCAAGTTGTTTACCAATAGGGGTAGGGTTATGGAATAAGGTGGAAAAGAATAAGTATGGGATAAAGAGCTGATAAATATAGTTCCTTTTAGAGGACAGTACAGACAGAAAGGAATGGCAGAAGTGAAAGCAAAACGCTGTGTAATGCATTTCTATAGAATTTTAACTTTTGAATCATGAAAATATATTACCATTCAAAAATAATCAAAACTAATTATAAAACAATCCCCTAAAATTGGAAATAATCATCTCTTGATAACCTAGAACCAATGTCAACCCACTCGTAATGAGTACCTATAGCACCCAAATTCGGACCGCTATTTCCTTCCTCTAGAAGAAAAGCAGGCTCTTTGGAGAAATGCTAATTCCAGAGCCGGGATAAAGGGAGCGCGCTGTGGGTGCACAGGTGGCTCTGTGGTGGAGTGCTTGCTTGCCATCTGGGAGACCCGGGTTCAAGTCCCAGTCTGTGCGCACACAACCACGAAAGGAAAAGAAAGTGTAACGTGAGCCTGGCACACATTTTAGTGCCAACAGCAGAGAATTTTTCCAAAATCAATGGAAGCATATCGAAAATACGCCAGAACCATTTTGAATGTGTCACACTAGCCAAAATTGTTTATAAAATGAGCATCAAAAGGATGACTGGATGGATTGGTAAAAGAATGACTATGGAAGACCTCACAAAAAGTTGACTGTAAGATGTAGGTGGCTAGAGGATGAATTTGTGGGAGAAGAGCCTGCAGAGATAATAACAAATACAAACGCCATGAAATGGGATTTGTGCTTGGGTATTGAAAATGTAAGGCAGCCAGTGTGGTTATAGTATGGAGAATTGGGAATATGATAGTGAGAGATAAGATCAGAGCAGCCCTGGGGTCCAGATCCCATAGGACTTTATAAGATCATATTAAGAACATGTTGCATCAGCTTAATGTCAGGTGGCAATGATATATGTTGGATGCTGGAAAAGTGGAGGCCCTTTTTATTGCAATGACAAAGCATTATTAAAGCTGACATCTTCTATCACTTGGAAAATAAACCAAACTAGAGTCTTTGGCTCTTAGTAAGAAAGAAGGTGAAAACAGTGTTGGAAGTTTGTGTTGATTTCCACTGGATGCATTTAGCAATATTTCAGAAAAAAAAAAAGGGGGCTATTTAGAAGCAGTAATGAAAGGGAGGGGAATATAGAACTTTGAGGCCTCAAAATGCTGAAAAAGCCCACTGGTACCCAAAAACAAATGGAAAATAAAAGTGAAAAGGCCTGTGAACAACGAAAGCCCACTAATTTCAGTCCAGTGGCAATGATCAGATGAAGGGCTTGGCCCTCTCCTTGCCACTAATGGCTTCACAGGAAGAGCTGTTCTGTTGAGAAAGTTCTGGAGACAATGAAACAAGGACACCAGGCTTGAGTCTCATGTCCAGGAGAGGATGTGGGTACCATGAGTGGTGCAAACAACTAATGGAAGCAAATCAACCCCAAGCCTACTAAGTTTTCAAGGGAATTTTATTGCTGAAGAAATGATGATTTAAAAAGGCTTTTACTGGACCCCAAAACAATTCTTGGGGCCCCAGATTTGTGCCAAACAGGAATAAGATGCTACAAAAGCTTTATAAGAACCTCCAAAAGTCACAGTCCGCCAAATCCACATCACTTGGGGCATAAAAGATCTCAGAAAAAGACAAACACCCCTGCCCCCTGCCCTTCAGAAAGTGGAACTAGAGGCCGCAAGAAACTATGAACAAAGGAATTCCTTCCTCCTTTCCAGAGAGCAAAATCAGGTCTAATGAAGGAAGCATTCACTCCAGGGCCGAAAGTCTTGAGAAGGCTTGCCGAGTATACTTTCATAATTACCATGGATTCCCCTGAGTATTCTCTACTTCCATCTTTGAAATGGAGATTTGGGTTGTAATAATTTTGTCCCTGCTCCACCGTTGTGTATTTGGTGTGGATATTTTGAGGGGTTTTTGGAGAGTAGAGGGCATAAACCTGGTTTTAGTTTATAGGTCTCTGCAATGGTTTAGACCTGAAGGGAGATCCTGACCTTTGAAATTTATGCCACGAATGAATGGGAATGTGGGTTATTCTATTCCTTTTTGGAAGATGAGTGTGTGGAAGAATAAAACAGACAGTTGACACCATGAAGAACCGAGTAGAGCAGCCACTGGGTAGTTATTCACCACCTTCCTTTCCTTCTCCATGGGCACGCTTATTCACACCACCTTTCCCAGCCCTCCTGTATTGACATGGGGCCCTTTGGGTTCTTATCAATGAAAAGCCAACAAAAATATTCCCATGTTACTTCCAGGCCTGCCTCAGAAAACCCTATTTCACAATCCTACACTCTCTCTTTTCCCATCTGCCAATAGGACCTTGTGCTGGTTTGAAACTGTTATGTGCCCCCAGAAAAGCCATACCCATTTAATCTAATCTTGGGGGGCACACCTGTTGTGGGTGGGACCTTTTGATTAGGTTGTTTGCATGAAGATGTGACCCCACCATTCAAGGTGGGTCTTAATCTGCTTACTAGAATCCTCTAAGAGGGGGATATTTTGGAGAATGCACCAGATCCTTGGAGAAGCAGATGCTAAGCTAAGCATTTGCCCCAGAGAAGCTAAGAGAGGACCCATAGACATTTAGAGAAAGAAACACCTCAGAGATTCTAAGAGAAGACCTGCAGGACACAGAGAGAAAGCCACTGGAATCAGAAGCTGAAAGCAAGGAACTGGGAGCAAGGACTAGTAGATATCAGCCATGTGCCTTCCCAGCTGACAGAGGTATTCCAGATATTGGCGGCTTTTCTTCAGACTCCAGGTATCATCTTGTTGATGCCTTAATTCATACATTTTCATGGACTTAGAAGTATAAATTTGTAACCTAATTAATCTCCTCTATTTAGCCCATCCATTTCTGGTATATTGTATTCCAGCAGCTTTAACAAACCAAAACAGACCTTGATTTCCAGAATAACCTTAGAAGCCACAGGTGAACTCCAGCAGCCTGAATTCCTGAGGGGCCACAGAGAAGAGAGCCTCCCCACTACCTACAATTTCTGTAATTGAACACTGAATAAACAATAAATATCAATCACGTTAAACCACTGCGAGAGAGAGAAAGGGAGGGAAAGAGGGGGGAAAAGGGAGGGAGGAGACAGAGAGAAGAACACCAGGTGACAATGAAGGCAGAGAATACCATGGATTGCTAGCCTCCAGCAAGCCTCTGCAAGAAGCTAGAAACACCCTGGAACAGATTCTTCCCTATAGTTTTTGAAGGAACATGGCCCTGTTAGCACCTTAACTTCAGGCTTCTGGCCTCCAGGACTGTGAGGCAATAAATTTCTGTTGTTTTAAGCACCAACTTGAGATACTTTGTTATGGTAACCCTAAGAAATTGTCACTCTGAGGTGTTTTGTGTGTGTGTGTGTGTGTGTGTGTGTGTGGCTGTTTTTAATTATTAAAAAATCATTTGATACATTTTTGATTGATAACTTTTGTTCATAAAAAGACACCCGTGGGCAGTGCAACAGTGGCTCAGTGGCAGAATTCTCACCTGCCATGCCGGAGACCCAGGTTTGATTCTTGGTGCCTGCCCATGCAAAAATAAATAAATAAATACAAATAAATAAATAAATATAAGACAACCTGCAACAGGAGATGTGGTGGTTTGAAACTGTATGTACTCCAGAAAAGCATGTTCTTAAAGTTAATCCATTCTTGTGGGTATGGATGCAACGCAAGTAGGATCTTTTGATGAGGGTGTTTCGATTAAAGGTGTGACCCACCTTAATGAATCTTAATTCTCTTACTGGAGTCCTTTATAAACAGGATGAATACAGAGAGAAAGAAAGCCATGGAAGCAAGAAGCTGAAAGCAGCAAACCCCAGAAGAGAAGGAAGAGTTGAGCAGACGCTGCCACGTGCCTTGCCACGTGGCAGAGGAGGCCAGGATCACCAGCAGCCTGTCTTCAGATGAAAGCATTGCTGGATGATACCTTATGTAGACATTACTCTCAGCCTCAAAGCTGTAAACTAATAAACTCCCATTGTTAAAATCCACACCATTTTACAGTATCTGCTTTCAGCAGCCCAAGAAACTAAAACAGGGGGTTAGAAAGGAACTTTCTTTGTATACTTGGTACTTTGCAGTTTAGGGCCCCACCCCCATAGGCCCATCTGAGTGTAAAACCCTCAAGCTCAAGGTCTTAAATTGTCCTCAGAACTGCTAAACGGTTCTTTTCCTTTGCTTTGTCACAGCTTTTCCTCCCTCCCTCTCCCTCTAGTTTTTAACTTTTTTATTTTGAAATATGTTCAAACTTATAGGACAGTTATAAAAATAATACAAACCACATACTGAGAACTAGATACTCAGATCCACCAATTTCAACTTTTGGCCACATTTTCCATAGCATTCTGTCTATCTGTCCATTTTCTGAACTCTTGACAATAGATTGCATACATCATGCTCCTTAAACTCTTAACACTGCCATTTGCATTGCCTAAGAACAAGGCTATTCACTTATGTAGCCACCTTAAGTGTGTTATCAAGTTCAAGGAAGTTAACATTGATAAAAGGCTTACAAATCTATATTCCAGTTTTTCATGTCTCAATAATATATCTTTGTGCATTTTGTCTTCCCTTGCTAGACCCAAACCAGCATCATGTACTGCATTTAAGTGTCATTGTCTCTTTAACCCCTTCCTTTTACTGTGAATTGTGGGAACAGATATACAATATAAACTTTCCCATCTCAACTTCTCCCAAGCATACCATCCAATGGGATTAATTACACTCACAGTATGGTGGTGCCCTCGCCACCTTCCATTCCTAAGACCTTCCCATCTCCCCAAATAGAAACCCTTTATCCACTATGCTTTAACTCCCCATTTCCTCTGCTTTCCACCCCTGGCAACCTGTACTGTAATTTCTGCCTTGGATATTCTCCAGTATTTTCCTTGTGATTAACAGGGGCTTAAATGAATCAGCCTAAATTTATAACAATCTTGCTTGTTTGATACCAACTTAACTTCAATATTATACAGAAACTGTGTGTCTGTACCCCTCTCTTTATGTAGTTCTAGTTTATGTAGTTCTAGTTGAAAATTACATGTTTATACATTATGAGTCCCAAACCACTGATTTTCATTGTATTTTATGCACTTGCCTTTTAGATCCTGTAGAAAGTAAACTGTGAAGTACTAACATTTATATTTACCCCTGCCATTATTCTCACCCAAGATCTTTATTCCTTCATATGTCTTCAATCTATTGTCAATTGTTCTTTCCTCTCAACAGGCAGAAGTCCCTTTAGCATCTCTTGTAGGGCTGATCTAGTAGTGATGAACTCTCTCAGGTTTTGTTTCTCTGAAAATAACTTAATCTCTCCTTCATTTTTGAAAAATAGTTTTGCCAGATATAGAAAGCTTGGGTGGCAAATTTTTACTTTCCGCACTTCAAATATGTCATCCCACAGCCTTCTTGCCTCCATGGTTTCCAATGAAAAATAGGCATCTAATATTATTGAGTCTTCTTTGTATGTGATGCTTGTTTCTTATAGTTTTCAGAATTCTCTCTTTATGTTTGGCATGCCACAATTTGATTATAATATGCTGCAATATGGGTTCAATGATTCATCCTATTTGGACTTTGCTATGTGTCTTAAGTATCTCTTCATGTCTTTAAGTTTGGGAACTTTTCAGTCATTATTTCTTTGAATATTCCCCCTGCCACTTTCTCTCTTTCTTGTACTTCTGGGCCTCTCACAATGTGTATATTGTTATGCTCGATGGTGTCCCACGGGTCCCTCAGGCTCTGTTCACTTTTCTTTATTCCTTCTACTCACTGCTCCTCAGACTGGATAATGTCACTTGTCATATTTTATTTTATTATTATTTTTTTTTACATGGGCAGGCACCGGGAAACGAACCCAGGTCTCCAGCTTAGCAGGCGAGAACTCTGTCTGCTGAGCCACTATGGCCCGCCCTCAGTTGTCTTATTTTTAAGTTCTCTGATTCTTTCTTCTGCCAGCTCCAATCTGCTTTGGACTCTAGGGAGTTTTTAATTTCTGTTATTATGCTCTTCAGATATGTTTGGTTCCTTGATATTCTCTTTGTGTTCCTTATTGTTTTCCTGATTTCATGAGTTCTTTGTCCATTTTTTCCTTTAGCTATTTTAGCATATTTAGGACCATTATTTTTTAAAGTCCTTATTGGTATATTCCAGGTCTGGGCCTCTTTTGCTCGTTTGAAATGCTTTAATATTCTCCTTTGCCTGGCCTATTGCTTCCTGCTTCTTTGTATGATCCATAACCTTTTGTTGAAACCTAGACATTTTGTTATTTTAATGTGTTCTTGCTGGAATTTAGATTCTCGTCTTCTCATTGCATGGGTTGTATGAGAATAGTTCCAGGCCAGCACTTAGGGACCTCTGATCCTTTCTGCATGTAGGTATTGTCTGGGGCATGTTCATGTGGCCCTAGGAATTTCCCCCATTTACACTGGTACAAATGTCCTCTCTTCCCTAAGAAACAGTTTTCTCATGCTCCAGGCACTATAGCCAACAGCAGATAATCTCCAGCCCCACACAGCACAACTTGATTGCTCTCCCACAGTGTTCAACAAGAGAGTTCTCTGAGTAGCCTTCTACACAAAGGGTAAGTTCTGGGAAAGTGAGTCCCTCAGGTCACCACCAGACAGATTGAGGCAGACATACATGCTCCCAGCATGAACACAAGGGCCACCGGGCTTCCTCCCAAACCAGGAGCAAGGGTCTGCACTGGAATCACCAGCTTGGTCTGCACCAAGCTCATGAACAATGGAGGCAGGGCCAGCCAGGGTGCCAGGAGACCCTACTGCTTTTCAGAAGACTTCTTGTTGATTCAGCCCTCACTCTGTAACTGCAGTCCTTTAACTGTTCTCAGGAGTTCTGAAAAGGGTGTTTCTGCCAGTTCCTGGTTGTTTCAAAGCTTCTATGGGGGAGATGTAATGTTAAAACATCTCAGTGTGCCATCTTGATCCTCAGTGCATCTCTGTCACTCTGGTCTGGAAAAAGAGGCTTTCTGAATACATAATTCTAGATTGATAGTTATTTTCTTTCATAACTTTGAACATATTATTCTATTATATTCCAGCGCTGCTGTTGAGACGTCAACCATTATATTGTATTTTTAAATCATATGTATTTATTAGACTAGCACTCACCAAGTATTTGCCATATGCTTGCCTCTGTTCCAAACACTTAGCAAATATTAACTCACTTTAATTCTCATAACAAACTTTTTAGTATGAAGAGGGTACGGTTTATATCAACCCTGTTTTCTAAAATGTTAAATGAAGTATGACAAAAATATATGGGGTGAATTGTTTTTTTTCTTTTTATTTCTTTCTTAGTAAACTGTTTATAGAAATGTTGCCTTCTCTAGTGCATAAACAGAAATGTTGCTTCATATGATTCTAATAACCTTCCAAACAGGTATGACACTTTTTTTTTATTCAATGAATGATTAATCCAGACATGTTGTTATCAGTGATATTCCTACAAGTTACAGGTCATATTTATAATATTGGTATCAAATATAAGAAGTAAAACCTACTTTTCACTTTGATTTGTTTTAGAATCACAACATTGGAAGCAACCTAGAATAACTATATATACAGTGATGTGCTTTCTGATACACAATTGCTTTCAGTGAAGAAATTTTGTTAGATTTAGTCACTTAAAAATATGCTTAATAAGATAAACTAATGTTAGGAGTTAACAACACCTTTTGTCTTTTCCCCCCAATTTTCTTTCCCCTGTGTTAGTTAGGGTTCTCTAGTTAAACAAAACCAACAGGAAGTATCTATTTCTCTCTCTCAGAGAGAAAGATAAGGAGATTTTTATTGACTTATGTGACCATGGGGGCAGGCTCGTCTGAACTCCATAGAACAGGCTTTATTGGCTAGAAACTCTGATAAAGTTGATATTGAAGTTCTTAGTCTGCATTCCTCAGGAGAAACTGGCTGGCTGGAAATTCTGGCAAGGGCCAATGTTGAAGCTGAGGCAAAAATTCTTCTTCTAATCTCTGGAACCCTGGGTTCTCATTTTTAAGACCAACTGATTGGATGAGATTACCCACACTGCTGAAGATGAGCCCCTTTGTTAGTGCAGGTGCAATCAACTGAATTTAGACACAAATTCCATCTACAAAATATCTTCACAGTAACAAGTAGGCCAGTGCTTGACCAAACATAACCTAGTCAAGTTGATGCATGAAATTAGGTAAGACACTTTTGAGGTAGACATATGCAACTTAAATTCCCTGACACACTTTGAAACTCATGTTTCAGATATGTCAGTCAATTCTCAGCAACCCCACACAGCACAGAAAGAGGAGAGAGTAGAGACTGAGACTGGAGGAACTGGTATGTTGTTGAGAAATTTTCTGGAATTTGCTATGTACTACTAGAAGTATGGGCTAATTCCATGGCAGTTCAAATGAGCAATTGGCCCTGGTATCTCAATTTGTGGGCAGAGCAGTACATTAGCACTGTCTCAGAATAGTGGGATTTCAGTTACCACTTGGGTAACGGGCTTTGCTCCCGTCCCATGGTGATGGCTGGCAGAAGCAGGGGCTGCACATTCACGTGACCTCAGGATCTAGGCAGGTGCCTAAACAAGGGAAGAAGGCCAGGTGAACCCTTGTAGGGATGGTGAGGCCAGTGGAAAAGGCCCTGTCTAATGGGTACGGCTGCTACTCAGTTACAGCCCATTTTTGCCATTCAGGGAAGCAGGTAAAATGTTACCTAATATTCTAGACTTGTCAGAGAAGCTAGAAATACAAATTTTATATGAAATTCCTGTTTTGTTAAAAAAAATGTGTCATTTTGACATAATTTTAGACTTACAGAAGCGTTGCAAAGGTATTACATTGTTTCCTATACCTTTCACCCAGCTTCCCCTAATATCATACGCAATCATGGCATACACAATCATCAGTTTAAAGATTAACATTGGTTAAAGACCAAAATTTATTTGGATATAACCAGTTTTTCCAATGTGTGGGAAATGGTTAACTTGAGATGCCTGGTTGCTTTAGCACTGCATGTTTCCAAAGGAAGGCTTGCCTTAGGCCTAGCTCTTGACCTGTTTCTGGGAGATAACCTCCAAGCTCTTGGAATATTCTATCTGATGAGAGTACTCGTGTATGCCTGAGACCTTGGGCCAAGTTTAACCAGATAGTTCATGCTATCAGTGTGAGTTATGGAGAAAGCTTGTTTCTATATACCTGAGGCCTTGGCTCCCGCCTTGTCAGTTGACCTATGGGGGAGGAGTGGAGACTGACACCCCAGTAAAAGCCCTGGACACCAAAGCTTGGGTGAACTTCCCTAGTTGGCAACACTTCACACATGTTGCCACACATTTTTTTTTTTTTTTTTTTTTTTGCTGGAAGAATTAAGTGCTATCTCTGTGGCTCTACTGGGAGAGGACAGCTGGAAGCTCTCACCTGGCTTCTCCTAGACTCCTACCTATGTATCTTTCCTCTTTGCTTATTTTAATCCACATCCTTCTGCTGTAATAAACCATAACCATAAGTATAGCAGATTTTCTGAGTCCTATGGGTCCTTCTAACAAAGGACCAGAGGGTGGAATTGGGTGTCCCCAACACATCCTTTTCCTTCTAGAATCTATTCCAGATTCTCACATGACACTTAGGTATTGCTTCCTTAGTTTTCTCCAATCTGTGATATTTTATCAATATTTTCCTTTGAGACTTTTAAAGAATATTGACTATTTATTTTGAAGAACATCTAATATTTTGAGTTTCCTGACATATTCTCATAATTGGATTGAGGTTACCCATTGTGCGGGAATATCCCACAAAAGTGAAGTGCCCTCAGTGTATCACATCAGGGGATACTTGACGTGGATATGACTTTTTATTGGTGATGTCACCCTTGTTCTGCTAGGCTACGTGCCCAGCCTAGGGTGTCTGCTAGGGTTCTCCACTGTAGTATTTCTGCCTTTGTAATAAAGGAATATTTGTTTGGAGGAGATACTTTAAGACTATACAAAAAATAATCTGATTTCAAATACTAGTGACTAATGCACATGTTTAGGAAATGCAGTATAAACCTCCCCAGAAGGACATCTCAGGGTTGACTCAATTCAAGATCACCAATATTCAACCCCTGAGAAAAAAGCAAGAATGAAAGAAAACCAGACTATTAGTTGGGATAAGACTGGAACTTTCAAGTGGTAGCAAAGAAGATTTAGGAAACACAATGAGGCATAGAAGTAAGCACTAAGCCACCCAAACACAGTCCAGGAGAGAGTCTGAAACCAATACCTATGAAATTTGTTTGGGACAAAGTTCAGTTAGCCCTCAGCCGATGTGGGGTATTTACTGTCTTAGAAACATGTGACCTCAGAACAGCTGAGACTGTACAGGGACACATCAGTGACTGCTGAGGAACTACTAACATTGCTCTTTTTCTTTACACCAGCTTGTACACTCATGGAAGTTCAAACCACCCTTTGGGCTATTATTCCTTTTCTGTACTATGAGCCTTTGGTATCATGTGTCATAAAATAGGTTGTTCCCAAACCCCCCTGACATAGCCTAAATACATCATAACCACCAGGAATGGCAAGTAGGAGGCCAGAAGGAAGAGAGAAGAATAATTTTAGATCTTGGCATAATTGTAGAAGAAGATTATCATAGAAATGATTAACCAACATAAGTTTTTGGTTTTCTATTTCTTTTACTTATGATAGGTCACCTCTCCTTTCATTGAGAATAATGAAGGTTAATCCTCAACTAAATATCCTTTTTCCATTAATATGATATAACAAGTGTTTATTGGGTGACTTGGATCATAAAGAAACACTGTATCTGGATAAAGCATTCAAGATTCAAATGGTGAGTTCCATTATGGATATTTCATATTTACTTCTCTGTAATTTTTCTTTAAGCCTTGAGAAATTTATCTAACAATAACTCAATCACATGTCAAGACTCCTATTTTTATTTTCAAACATTAATCACATTTTTCCAAACTTAATGAATTTTAATGATTAGGAATCTTATCTTTTCTAACAGGAAAATCCACTGATGTAGTAAAAGAGAAAAAAAGAGTAAAATTAGAATATTTATAACCGATGTTGTTTCTTTCAAGTAACCTGATAAAGAAGGGATTCAGTGATAGAAGTGGAAAAGATTTCGCCTAAGTTTTTGAGAGGACCTACAATTTAACTTTTGACCATGGATCAGTGACATGATATTTATAACTGTTTAATTTCTTTTATTAAGAAAATGGGATTACAAAATGCATACTTTTAATCCCTCTTTAATTTCTTGAGTGATAGCTTGGCAAACAAAGATAATAGTGTCATTCTGGATGCGATTCAGCTATCTGATAAATGCTAAATAAAAATTTGTTTGATCTAATTCCTCTTGTCCACTAAGCTGATAAGTTACTTCCAAGCCATTTCCAGAATGGGGAGCATGACTAGTTTTATCCTATCGGTGGAAGGCACAGACTTGGCAAGAAAAGACCTTCACATCTGTGAAGCCTATAAGCATGTCCTTTTTTTCCCTTACTTTCTGAGATCATTTCTTTCTATTTCATTTTACCTAAGTACACAATCAGTTGGACTTCAATCCTCTTGGCCTCGAATGCTTACATTAGGATAGATGGATGATTAAACATAGATTTGAAACTGTAGTTTCAGTTTCTTTTTGGCACAAACATTCAGTTTAGGTTCCCCATTCTGTACCTGTACAAGCCATTGTTTCAGTGTCAACACAATACACTTGCTCAAGAGGAGAATGTTTCTACAGGGTGACCAAATATTCCTCCAAAATGCTAGGCACTCCATGTGTGGGTGAGTTGTGTGTGTGTGTGCGTGCATGTGGGTGTATCTTATTTTGTTAGAAAATGTCATGCAAACTTTGAAATATCACTTCGTGGGGTTGTTTTCATTTATAAAACAAAAGCACTGGAATAGAAGTAGATACTTCTCTAAGGTGACTTCAAATTGAGACTTTGTTAATTAAAAACTTTTTAAAACAGCATGTGATTCAAGAATTTATTCTAGCTGTATGGTCTACAGTCTAGATGATATTATTTGTGTTTTAGTGTTATGCACTCTGTAAGTAACTTTTTTCACTTAATGGTTTCATTGCAACTAGAGTTACCTAAACATGCCTTAAGCAACTTGTTTTACTTACCTTTACAGATTTTCTTTTTTTCACTTTTAATCTTGTTGTAAATCATCTTATCAGAAGGTACTCATTATACTTAGAGTACTCTTATGTTTAAGTGATTGTTAAAATGTTGATATTCAATGTAAAGAATAATTTGGGGAGAAAATAAAGTAACAGACTTTCTAGATGTTTCAGAGCTCTACAGAACAATATCAGTATGTTCAAATATTGGTGTTGAGAAATGTTGGGGGTTTAGCTCACAGGGAGAGATTCTTCTCTCTAGGAGTGGATATCTGAGGACTCCAGCTTTTGCCATGAAGCTGCTGCCAGGAAAATTTCAGCTATAATTACACTGGTTTCCTTCATAGACCTTATATGTTCTTGCTTCTTTCTGCACTGGCACTAAAAGGTGACAGATATTCCACATTGATAAATAATGTCATCCAGCTGGGAGCCAATGCTTTTCTTTCTGGTTGTTTGTGCTCTTTGCAGTACTGCCTTATCTTCCATTTTCATTTTGTCATATTGAACCATCTCAGATAGTCACAATAAAGAAAACATTTTGCCTCCTTCTTCCCTTTGATGCCCACACTTCAGCTAAAATGCAGCAGTTTTTCTTATTCTATATATTTTTAAAGTTTTGTATCAGGATTTTGTAGAGGGTTTCTGGGCTACCATTCTAGTCTCGTAGATATTTGCTGGATTCACCATCTGCAAATGGTTCCAAATAGCCTCTAGGGTGTTTGCATGTACATATTTTTCTTAGTATATATGACTTTAGATCAGTGATACGGACTAGTCATTTAGGATCAATCAAAGAGCATATGTCATAAAAAATCAACATAGTAATCACACTTTAATTTCATTACTTGAAAAAAAAAACCATAGCTCTTTTCCTAGAAATATTGTAAGCTCCATGAAATCAGAACACTTTCTTTTTTCTTCGGTCTACTTCTGTACCCCACATGACTAGCAAAGTACTTCACGCATAGTAGAAGCACCCTGATTTCTTATTGTTACTGAACATAGATGATGCTAACATTCTAATAACATCCAACAAGGAGGAACATTTATTGATACTTCTATTTATAACACAAATATGAGCACTGGTGGATTACTAAAGAAAATCTTGGATAACTGAGCTGGAAGTACAGGAGATTTATGAGGAGCTAGAAATATAGTTAGAGTTTTTCCTCAAATTGTGTTTCCATCTCATGGAGTCCAGAGTCTGGACTACAAACATGAGTAAGACAAGATGAAACCTGGAAAAGGATTGACATATAAACCAATGGAATAGAATTGAAAGACCAGAAATAGACCCACACATGTGTGGCCAATTGATTTTTTTTTTTTTTCACATGGGCAGGCTCCAGGAATTGATCCTGGGTCTCCAGCACAGCAGGCGAGAATTCTGCCACTGAGCCACGGGTGCACCACCACCAATAGATTTTTGATAAGGTGCTACATACATGCAATGGGAAAAGAACAGTCTTCCAAGAAATGGTGCTGAGGCTAAGTTTAGTGGAGGATTATAAAATGACTCTTATTTACATCATTGTGCTTTTTCTATACTTTCTACTTTTTCTGTTATTCTGTTATGAACTTTTTTTGGGGGGTGCATGGTCCAGGAATTGAACCCAGATCTCCTACATGGAAGATCCTCCTACCACTGAACCACCCGTGCACCTGCCATGAATTTGTTTTTTACTTTTTTTATTGTATAGTAGAACATATTTACAAAGCTAAGAAAGAAAAAAGCAACAGTTTTCAAAACATTCTTCAACAAGTAGCTACAGACAGATCCCAGAGTTTGTCATGGGCTGCCCATACCATCCTCTCAGATGTTTCCTTCTAGCTGCTTCAGAATATAGGAAGCTAGAAGGAATAAATATATATATTTTTATCATTGCAATTGACTTTTTTTGTCGTGAACTTTTAATATAAAAAAATCAATTAGCACTAATTCTCTATTCTCTATTGGCTATTCTCTTTGGAGATAAGAAAATTTAAACCTACATCTCAAAGAATTCTCTCAGATAAGGTTCTGTTGTAGTTTGCTAACTACTAGAATGCAATATACAAGGAACAGAATAGCTTTTAAAAGGGGGAATTTATTAAGTTGTAAGTCCACAGTTCTAAGGCTGTGAAAATGTCCCAACTAAAGCAAGGCTATAGAAATGTCCAATCCAAGGCATCCAGGGAAAGAGTTCTTGGTTCAAGGAGGCCGATGAAGATCAGGGTGCCTCCCTCAATCGGAAAGGCACATGGTGAACATGGCGATGACTGCTAGCTTTCTCTCCAGGCCTCTTGCTTCATGAAGCCAGGGACATATTCCTTCTTCACCTCCAAAGGTCTCCGGCAGCATGGGCTCTCTACTTTGTGGCTCTAGTTATTCTGTGTTGCTCTTGTCATTCTCCAACTTCCTCCAAAATGCTTCCTCTTTTAAAGGATTCCATTAAAGTAATCAATATCCACTTGGAATAGGTGGAGTCACATATCCCACTATTCATAATTGGGTCTCTGTGGAGATAATCAAGTTTCCAACCTATAGTATTGAATAGGGATTAGAAGAAACGTTTCTCCCGCAAGATTGACTAGGATTAAAACATGGCTTTTCTAGGTTACATAAATCCTTTCAAACTGGCACATGATCTTCCCATTAAAATAATTAAATTTACAAGCAAACAAGTTATTAAAAATGAGAGTTATTGAAATAATATAGTACAGAATCCAACTTGAAAATATTGAAGATAGAGATAAAAAATACAGAATGTAAACTGTGATTTAAACTGTGTTTAAATGAATAAAGGAAGAAATTGGAAGTATAATTAAGGAACAAAGGAATAAAAAAATTCAGTACTCATATTTTAAGATGAAACAAATTAAACTTCTAAAAATGAAAAATATGTTAATTTAGAAACTCAATAGAAGTGCTTAACAGATTTGACACAACTGAAGGTGTTTATTTAAATATTTTTTTGTAGTTAACTGGAAGACATAATTGTAGAAATTACCCAAAATGTAGCTTAGAAAAAAAATCTGGAAGAATAGATCAAGAAGGTTCAACATACATCTACTCAAAGTGCTTGAAGGAGTGATTACAAAGAATGAATAAGAGTCAGGTATCCTAAATAATAGTTGAACATTTTTCCAGAATTGATGGAAGACACTGTTTTAGTTTGTAAGCTGCTGAAATGCAATATACCAGAAATGGAACGGCTTTTAAATCAGGGAATTTCATAAGTTTCAAGTTTACGGTTCTAAGGCTGTGAAAATGTCCAAATTAAGGCACCAACTTTCACTCAAGAAAGGCCAATGAAGTTCAGGGTTTCTCTCTCAATTTGAGAGGGCACATGGTGATGTCTGCTAGTTTTCTTTCCTGGCTTCTTCTTTCATGAAGACAGCTCCCTACCCCACCCCCAGGGGTATTTTCTTTCTTAATCTCTAAAGGTCTCTGGCTGTGTGGGCTCTTGTGGCTCTCAAGCTTTTTTCAAAATGGTTCCCTCTTAAAGGGCTCCAGTAAGCAACTCCACCTTGAATGGGTGGAGACACATCTCCATGGAAACCATCTTATCAAAAGGTACCACCCACAATTGGGTGGGTCACATCTCCATGGAAACAATTAAAAAGCTCCCACTCAATAATACTGAATCAGAATTAAAGGACATGTCTTTTCTGGCATACACAACAGATTAAAACTGGCATGTTCCACCCATTGTACCCCCAAAAGACATGTTCTTTCCAAATGCAAAATACACATTCACTCCATCACAATATTAGAAAGGCTTAAACCATTTTAGTAGCCAAACAAATACAATACAAAGTCAGAAACAGTACAAAATCTCATCAAAGTCAGCTGCAGGTATGGTCTGTCCTAAGGCAAAATTCTCCTCTGGCTCTAGACCTGTAAAACTCAGAACAGGTTATTTACTGCCAACATACAAAGGAGAGACAGTCATAGGATACATATTCTCATTTCCATAGAGAGAAATTGGAAGGAACACAGGGGTCACTGGAACCAAGCAGTTTTGAAAACCTGCAGCACAAACTCCATTACATTTCAAAGTCTGAGACTCATTTATCTTCAGGGCTTTAGAAAGTGGCAGTCGCACCCTTTCCAAGCGCCTACACAGCAGCCCATCTCTCCACGAATGCAACCTTGGGGGACACTGGGGAGACCACCTTTTCCTTAGCTCCACCCTCTCCAAGCATCAGGACTGCACCCAGGCTCTCTGCCATCTCCAGAGCACATGCTCAACCCCACCACAACAATGCCGTGATAGCCAGGCTCTCCCCAGTTCCCAAGGAATGCGTTCCACCTTCTCCAAGGCCTGAGGCAGCACAGCTCTTCCACTGCAATGAAGCAGAAGGCCCACCCTCTGACTTCAGGTCAAACGCACCCTCTCCAAGTGCTTGGGTGAGTCCACTCTCCTGGTCCATGGTTTCTTGACTTCGGACCTTAGCTTCCATAGTTCTGCCACTGAAGCTATATTTCCTTCAGTTTGTCTCTTTTCTCTTTTAGTCCAGACTGGCAGTGGTTGTGTTTATACAGCTCCTACAACACTTTTGTTGGTTTTCTATGCAATTTGCTGGGATCATGCCCATCAGGCAAAAGGACTTTCCACAAACCCTTCCTGGATAACTCCACCTTCAATTCTGGCTTTTTCTGAAATAGCTAACTGGTTCCATGTTTGGTTAAATCCTCACATGGGGCTCCATTCTCTGGGGTCTCCCTTTCTGGGAGCCCAGAATTTTCTAGACCATCAATTTCTGTTTTCTTTGTACGCAAGAGTTCAGCTCTCAGCTTATCTCTTTCTTGTCACATTTCACTGTAAGCTACAAGGAGAAATCAGGCTGCACTTTCCACATATAGTTTGAAAATTTCTTCTGGTAAATATCCAAGTTCATCACTCTCAGATTCTGCTCTCTATCTGTAAAGAATACCTTTCTTCAAATTTGGAACAACACGTTCATCATTTCTGTCTAAAGCCTCATCAGAGGTATCTTTAGAATCCACATTTCTACTGACAGTCTCTTCAAAGCATTCTAGGCCTTCTCTATCAACCTCCTCAAAACTCTTCCAGAATCTTCCCCTTATCCATTTAAAAAGTCATTGCAACACGCTTGGTATTTGCTAACCACAGCACCCCATTTCTGGTACCAAATTCTGTTTTAGTTTGTTAGCTGCCAGAATGCAATATACCAGAAATGGAATGCCTTTTAAAAAGGAGAATTTATTAAGTTACAAGTTTATAGCACTAAGGCGTGAAAATGTCCAAATTAAGGTACCAACAAGAGGTTATCTTCCCTCAAGAAAGGCTGATGAAGTTTGGGATTTCTCTCTCAGCTGGGAGGGCACATGGTAACATCTGCTAGCTTTCTCTCCTGGTTTCTTCTTTCATGAAGTCCTCCCAGGGGTATTTTCCTTCTTAATCTCCAAAGGTCTCTGGCTGCATGGGCTCATGTGGCTCTCAAGCTTTCTCCAAAAGTTTCCTTCTTAAAGGGCTCCAGTAAGCACCCCCAACTTGAATGGATGGAGACACATCTCCATGGAAACCATCTTATCAAAAGTTGCCACCCACAATTGGGTGGGTCACATCTCTATAGAAACAATCAAAAAGCTCCCACCCAGCAATACTGAATGAAGATTGCAAGACATGGGCCTTCTGAGGTGCACAACAGATTGAAACTGCACAGACAGCAACCCACAGATTCAGGAATCCCAAGCAAAAAGTATTAAAGAAAGAAATTAGTGCCGTCCCAGATTCATTAAAATGCAGACTACCAAAGTCAAGGAGAATTTTTTTTTAAGAAATGGAAAGAAAAGAGAGAAAGGCGGCTTAGTAAAATGGCTGAGAGAGGGAACTCTGGAGCCACACAGCCTGTATTCCGGCACTGACGCTGCCCCTCATTAACTGGCTGATATTAGGCAAAAGGACAAACTCTGTGCCTCCACATTTCTGTTCTTCAGAAGAATGTATTTGTTATATATTCTGTCACATGCTAATCTTTTAATTAATTAAACATGGAGTTTCATATTAACCAGGAATGTGTGGTGAGTGCTAATGGACTGGTGGTCTACAACATTTATTAGAATAATGTTGCAAAATTTTGTAAGAAATAGCAATAAAAGCATATGAGAAATATCCTCAGCCACCGTAGAATAAATTGTCTCCCCACCAAGATTCAAAAAAAGCCCTTGCTGGTGGAGAAACTTCAATAAGAATTGACCAAACTGAAACCATTGCTACTTGCTAAAGAAAGGAACACCTTTCCAGGGAAATTTGTGAATGTGTGTTGGAGGGATTTACCAAACAGGAAAAGAGAGATTTGTAAAGAAGAGGCAAAGAAGGACTCTTCCCAGAGACTTCAGAGAAAGCATGGCCCTGCCACACCATGATTTCAGACTTAAAGCCTCCAGAACTGTGAGAGAATAAACTCTGTTGTTTTAAGCCACCCAGTTTGTGGTAATTTGTTAAGTCAGCCCTAGGAAACTAATACAATAATAGAGAGCATTTGGCAGGAATCTAAGTGTGTTCTTGTTGATACTGGACCTGAGAGATCTTCTGGACCTCAGGCAGCTCTAAGGACGTCGGCGGTGTGATCATTCCACAGCTGTAATGAGTTTGTCTGCTTCCTTTTGTATCAGTCCACTTTCATTCTTTTGTTGCTGTCTAGTCGTTTCTTTTCACAGTCCGAGGTCAAATTCCTGGAAGAAAGGGCTTCAGATAGGTCTAGGTAATTACTACCATCCCTATTATTTGGCCAGGACTTTTCATTCTTGGCGTCTTAAAAGGTCTTTGCTCCAACTGTGGATTGGCTGCCCTTGGGTCCGGCGCCCGGCCAGGTCCCATCAGCTGTTGTCACCAGGGCAGGGTCTCAGGGTCCAGAATGTGGCTGGCCACGGCCCTGCCCCCAGCAAGGGCTTAGGGCGAGACAGGCGATGTGATTGACATGTCCGGTACAAAAATCACTGTCTACCAGCTTTCCTTCTTGTATTATTTCTAGTCATCTAAAATATTTAAGTAAACGATGCAGAGACTTTATAAATATATTCTGCAGTTCAGAGCGTTTTCTTTTCTTACATCTTTTGTTCATTAATTCTTTGATGAGATTTCTCCTGTAGTTTTACATGTAATATTATATTCTCAATGGAGCACTGTAATAGAGCCATAAAGAATGAGAAATAACAGTGGAAAACTATTAATCCCTTATCTTAGAATGTGAGAATAGCATCTTAATCCCCTATCTCAGAGGGTGAGTAAAGATCTAGGAGAGAAGCCTCTGTTTTAGGTAAAATGACACTGACAATCTCAGAAATTCAACTGTCTGCTTATGTTTTCTCTCTTGGCAGAGCCAGAGTGAAATAATTGAAACCTTTTATTCTTCAAACATAACTATATTTTCAGAAAACTTGGACAGAGATTTTGTTTTACCTAGGAAAGTTTATACATTCTTTCAATTTTTCTTCTTTTTATTTTCTGCAAACAGTATACTATATATTGAATTTCCATAGTCAGTTATGAAAACATGTAAAATTTAAACCAATCTTACATTTCTAAATTGTTTTTATCTGAAGAATTGCCATCATTATGAACTCACTAAAAAATCCAGACTTTTTTTTAACCAAGGGTCCCAGCTGTGCTTTTTATCTGCTAGTCAGTACCCTGAATTCATGAAGACCTATCTCAAAATTCCGAATTTCATTCATCCATTAAACAGAGGTTCAGAATGACTTGTCTCCTGAACTCAGTTACTAAACTAATATACTTTATTTACTTCCCTGTTCAAATTTCTCTTCCAATGTGGGATGGTCCTGCTATGGAGATTATCTCTTTATTCCACCCTCTTCATTTTTTTGAGAATCCTTAGTATTTGCACATTCTTCATTTTTATTTATTGTGCTTGAATTCTTACAGTTAGAGTCTGAATGCTTTTTTTGAAGACCTGTCATAAGAATTTCATTTTCAAAAACTTCTTGTGCTTTCTAACTTTACAGGTATAGGGTAAGGTTCACTTGTCCATTCAATTCTTCCTCAGTAAGGGCAGGGTCATATGAAGAAATGCTCATTGTGCTGGAGAATTATTCGATGTATGTGGGTTTTATGAATGCTCTTATTCATTGTCAGAAGTATATTTGGTAAATGCATTTTTAAAATGCACGTTTTAAAGTTGAAAAAATGCTAGGAGCAAGGAGCCTGTTTCAACATTGATAATCATTGTGCAAAATTAGCCAAGAAAAAGTCATTTTCATAGAGATAAGCCAAATGGCATCAAAACAATCTGCATCTTACAATCTACTGTCTTAGTGGTGGCCACCGTGGCGGATCCCTCCATAAAGGTGGCAGAACAGCATGTGGCCAGGCAGCTGGCCAGGGGAATGGAAGAGCAGACTTTATAAGAAATGACTATAAGGCCTTCTGAAATGCCGTCATACTGGAAAGATAAGAAAGTGCAATCAAGTTAGTAGAGGTAACAAGCTGGCCCTAAAAGAGATGCTTTTCACCTCCTCTTTGAAACAAAAGGTAGAAACTTAGTTTAGTATTACCTGTAAAACTGCAGGAAGAAACTGTTTTAGGAGCTGTATTGTGGCCAGCAACAAATTCCACGAAACCCTTTATGGCAGTGGCAGGCAGAGTGAACATCTGGATTCTCTCTGTGTCATCAAACGGCCTGGGTTTGGCCCCTTAGGAACTTATTTACTCATTTTTCCAATCAACCTTGAGATTGGAGAAAGGGGAGGTGAAAAAAAGGGTGAGAAAAATAACCGCAATGGCATATTATGATCATGTAAAAATGAAGAGGACATCAAGGAGGCAATGTAGAACTCCCATATTATGATCATGTAAAAATGAAGAGGACATCAGGGAGGCAATGTAGAACTCCTCGGAGGGGCAGTTAGCACACTTCATTTGTCCCACCGTGCAACAGAGTCTCCTCTTGGTGTCTCTTTCTTCGGGCACGTACCTGACTCAGAACAGAATACCAAAAGCCATTTTATTTACTCTACAGAGAATCAGCATCTGGTGTGTAGGTCTATTCCTAACTATTCCTCATTGGACCCCAAACAGGAACGCAAAGGAAAGATGAACTTTTTTAAAACTGTAGAGAATTAATTGCTTCATGTTACCTTGTTTGTGGCTCAGATGAACTTTACTCAGTTTTGCATTTCTGAAACTTGGCATGTAAAATAATGCATATAGAGAGTAGGAAGCATTTCCTGGGAGTCTCCTTGTCTACATTTGTACTATGTAATTTAGCTTCAATTAAATTCAGGAGGGTGGCAGACTAGAGGAGGCAAACTCTGTAATTTCCATCCCCTTTCAAAATAAAGATCACATGCAGAAAAGCTCTCTGCCTAATAGTTTTGCCTCCTCCTCTCAGCCTGAATTTCCAGGCTGAAGTTCATTTTTTGTTGCTTTCTTGGTAGCAATATGAAGAATATCTGAGGCCTAAGGAAGGGTCAACCTTAATTGCCCTGCTGCTGACTTGGCAGAGACAAGTAAATAGGACTAATTTAAATGAAGATAATTCAGAATTATGAGCATGCTCAGAGTGGAAGTGGAGAAAACCTTTTACTAGTTTAACTCTATTCTATAGAGGAGCATGCATTAAGCTTCTGTCACGTTAAGTATGCAGAAATATGTTACTGGTTTTTTGATCAAAGTCCTCTTTAAGACCTATTATTCAGATCTGAACACTAGAAAAATATAATGACAACAGTATAGTTATAATTTTTGAGTGTCTTCTCCACATTATAGAAATCATATTAGTCACTTTACAGAATCCTTGCAACTGTGCACCCTATGTATTATTGCTTATTTATGGATGAGGAAATTAAGCCTGAGGCATTAAGGAACTTGCCGGTGATCACTGAGCTTTCAGCAGAGTTGGGCTCAGGTCTGCTTCCCTGCAAAGCTGCACTGGCTGTCTGCTTTTGCTTCGAAAAGCATTAGCATATGACAGCAATAACCAAATAAGAGTAATTTACATTGGTGGTTAAACCAGTCTTGATGGGGCTGGAATTTCCATTCACCTTCAAAACCATATGAAATAGTACCACCTTTATTTTCCTCATATAGTCCTTGTAGGAGATTAGATTTTATCCTCATCAGTAGAGGTTAAACCTGCTTTTAGGAGAGATGCCATTCACTCATGAAAAACTCTAAAGCATAGCAAGGAAACATAGACTTGCTTTCAAAGACTCATTAAACTATGTACGTACAAATTTAGCTTTCAATATTTGACTTCTTTCTCTTTCCAAACCCTTCTCCAAACTTTTCCTTTTCCTAACCACTTGCTCCCTCACTATATTTTAGAAATAGCTCAGGCTTTTAGGTAAATTAAATTCCCTTTGGATGAAGCAAAGCTTTCATTATTTCACCTAGACCGTTTCTATCCAAGAAATAAAGTAGTGGGAATTTAATGCCCGTTCAGTTTGGCCCAAATCCAGGTTGGTGATATTTTCTTCCCCTCCTTTTCATTGTTAAATGCAATGGTCTCTTACAGCCCCAGACTTTGTTTGGCAGGGCAGCAGTATTTCCAATCTGAAACAGCTGCAGGAATCTTAGGAAAATTTTATTTCTAATGATTAATAGCAAATTTCTGAAAGGACAAAAGATTAACCAACAAAGCCCTGGGATTTCTTTGGATCCCCCAAATTCAACATCATCAGAATTCTATCTTTTCTCCTAATAGTCATCTAGACATAGGCGGCCATGAACAAAACATAACAATAAATTATGTTCTCTTTTAACCTGTATTAAATCTTTTTATGACTCATTTATAAAGCTATAAACGATAGGACTTTGACTTTTATTGGCAAATTGCATCTAAAATTGTTTATTAAAAACTCTGTTGACAAGGGCTTGAAACTTAATAAATCTGCTGCCCTTAAAATAAGCCACCATTTCAGCCTGTTATTCTGCTAAAGAACCTAAAGAAGACTAGTAGCCTTAGCTCTTGAAAAAAACAGTGATACGCTGTATTTATTTCTATCTTAACTCACCCAGTGACCGGAGAACGTGTCTTCCCAGTGACATGTCTATACCCCAATACATGAAGTCATTCATAGAACAATGAATATTTAGAAATAGAATGATGCTATCTGAGAGAGCAGTAAAATACACTGACCCCTTTTGTACACTATTCTTTAAAGGAATTTTGTTGAGGAAAGAGTGCATACGAGCTTTGTGCCTTTACTTAACAGATGAGGAATTTGAGACTTACAGAGTGTAAGTAACTTACCACAAGGATATAAAGCTACTAAGTAATAATCCTAGGCAGTCATCCCTGTTCTGATTGCTTTGAATATCTGAGTCATCAGGTACATAACTCACCATAATAGCAGGCATCAAAAACAAAACAGAGGCAGAAGGGGTCATATTATTTTGAAAGGTGCAATGAACCTAGTAGGTCCTGATACAAATCTAAACCAAGTGGGCTGGAGAGGACTTGGAAGTTTGAGGGAGAGTCTGTGTGTGGGGCAAATGGTGTAAGGAACGCAGAAGGGTGAGATATTCTAGGAAACAACAAAGAGAGTAGTTAGAGTGAAGCATAGGAAACATATTCACAAGTCATCAGTGAGAAAGCTGCAGAAACAAAGCCAGTCCAAAGGAGGCAAGATTTGAATGACAGGTCAAGGCACATGGAATTCATTTGTTAGGTTCAGAGGGTTCTCTAACGATTTTGAAACAGTGTCTTGCTTTCTGAAATTTAAACTTATCACACTCCGCACATTTAGTGGTTCTCAACCTATGTTGACCAGTGCTAATGCATGCTTCCGAGAGCTCATTTATGTAAGTTTTTATATAGTATTGTCCATCCAGTTGACATCAAAATGTTTTTATATTTTATAAAATGATGGTAATAGAAGATAGTATTTCTGGTGTAGCTTGTTTATTTTTTGTTGTTTTTTGCTTGCTTAGTTATTTAAAGTATCATAACTTGGAAAACTAAAACAAAGTAGCAATCCTCTAATAGTCATGTTATCAGTTAAGAATTGCATTTCACTGCCAGTAACAGAGATACAGTGTAATTGCTTTAAACATCTATCTCATGTAAGACACTGTGTTTGGATCTCTATTACTAGCAAACACATTTTTTCTATCACGTATAAAAGAAGTCTGAACATAGATGACCCAGGATGGTTAAGGAGACCCTGAAATGACTCAGCTTCAACTGTCTGCTTTTCTCTCCTCGGCACATAGCATCCATCCTCAAGATGACCTCATGCTTTAAAACAGCTTCTGAAGCTCCAACCTTTAAATAGGCAGTTCAGGTAACCAGAAGAAAGAAAGGTGTGAGAAGAGTATACGCTCTCCCTTTTGCGAGCCACCATGTTTTAGTTTCCTCATTGCTGAAGCAAATACGATATAACGGGTTCACTCAAACAATGGGAATGTATTGGCTCATGGTTTTGAGGCTATGAGAAGTCCAAAATCAATGTGTCAATGGGACGATGCTTTCTCCCAGAAGACTTGCACCCTGGATCTGGCTTCTGGCAGTCATTGTTCCTTAACTTTTCTGTCCCGTGGCAACGCACAGGGAGGCCTCTCCTGACTTCTCCCTTCACTTCCAGCTCTGTTGACACTCAGCTTCTGGTTGCCTTCTCTCTCACTGCAACCTTTCCTATGAATCTTTCTGCGGTAGGATTAAGGCCCATCCTCACTCACCTTAACTGGAGTAACCTCATCAGAAAGTCCGATTTACAAGAACTCACATCCACAGGAATGAAGCAAATCTAAGAGCATGTTTTCTGTAGTACATAGTTCCCAACCATACATACCCCATTCTGCTTTCTCCCTGAATAGGTCACACACTCCTGAGAATGTCAGTTCACACAGTGAGGGTTTGTGTCATGCGTGAAAGGAATGAGGCATCATTAACTTATGCTGTGCATGGCAGATTAAGATGGCCACAGGTTCTTTGCTATTCCTCCCATCAAGAGATCACGTTTAGCCCTCTACTCCCTTTGATTCTGGACTGGTCTTTAGTGACTTGCTTAACCAATAGTATGAAGTAGAAGTCATGTTTTGGGACTTTCAAAGCAGGGTCATGAGAAGACTTGCAGTTTCCCCTAAGCCTCTGGAACATATGCTCTTGGAACACTGAGTCACCACATAAGAAGGCAAAGTGCCCTGGAGAGACCATGGTGAGAGGCCCTGAGCCTGAAAGGAGAGGGCCAGGTTCCCAGCTGAGACCAGTCTTTTGGCCATCCCCACCGAAGTATCAAGATGTCAGTGGAGTCAGCTCACCCTATCCAGACCTGCCCCACTGCTAGGTGATGCCACATGGAGACCTGCTCGAATTTCTATCACACAAAATCATAACATATAATCAAATAGTATCTTTATAGCCACTAAATTTGGGGATAGCTTGTTATGCAGCAATAGATAACCAAAATACTATTGAGAAAAAAAAGAGAAATCCTAGAGGAATTGCTAACTGAACTAAATTATAAATTCTCAATGAAATCCCTAGTAGCAATTTTCCCCAAAATTACCATTGTATCTATTTCCAAATTATCTCTATGCTTTAGGTTTAAATGATTCAGTCAACTCTGGACTCTTTCAAACTACTGGTCAGTTCGCTATCATAGGTGGTTGGGATGAGAGACCCTGCACACCTCTTGCTCCTCTCCACCACTGATTAACCATAATTCCAAAACGATCCTTCAAATATCACATAGTCTGCATCATATTCTCATCTCTGCCATTTACAGTGCTCAGGGAAATGCTCTTAACTTTCTTCAACTACTTCAGCACTTGCTGAACATATTCTCTAAAAGTCTGCCCTTAGCTTTTCTCTTCTCTTCACATTATTTCTATTCTAGTGACATACTCATTACCTTGCAGTTGGAGACCCAGACTGATAGTTTTCAAACTGAGTTAAGAACCACATATGCAGGATAGCACTCCAAACCAGTACATCCATCTCGCCATTTTCCAACATCAGTAACATATCTAAATCAGAATTTTTCTAAACTCTGGATTTTAATTGTAGGCATTCTTAACTCATTCCTTCCTGGATCTGACCTCTTTAATCTCATCTCATTTCCCTTTCCCTATACTTCCTACTGCTCCAGCTGTTCTATGAATCCTTCTGCTTCTTGACTACATCATGGTCTATCCCATTCCAGAGCCCACAGCTAGGCAGAACTTTCTTCTTCCATATTGCTATTTGGTCTTTGTAAGTATTATACATTTTATGCCCTCAAATCTTCTGTTAGTGCCTACTTTCATATTTACTTGATTTTTTGTAGTGTACCATTTTAAGTCCATCCTCATTTCTTTCAGTATTATTTTTAAGCCATTTTCTTTGTGATTACCAAGGGGCTTGAATTTAACATACTAAATTTATAACAGAACTGCTGATTTGATACCAGATGTTTTAATTTCTCAGCTGCTAAGACAAATATTATACAATGGGTTGGCTTAACCAACGGTACTGTGTTGGCTCGTGGTTTCAGATGCGAGAAGGCTTCACTCCTTCTGGGGTCGGTATCTTCCGGCTGGCCAGCAATGTTAGTGTTCCTTGTCTTTTTCCATCACATGGTAATGCACATGGCAACAGCTTTTACTTTCTCTTTCTGGTTCTGACTGCTCCCTGTGACTTCTCTCTCCATCTGACTTCCACTCTGCTTATGAAGGACTCCAGTAATCTGGATGAAAGCCCAATGTGATTCAGTTGGGTCATGCCTCAAATGAAATAACATCTTGAAGAGATCTTATTTATGAGTCCACACCCAGAACCAGAACATGTCTAACCTGGGTACACAAGTCAATGCACCATGCCAACTTAACTTTAATGGCATCCACATACACTGCTCTATACCCCTCCTTTCCCCCACCTTTTTTAGTTCTACTTGTTATAAATTATATATTTATGCATTATGTATCCACAACCACAGATTTATCATTACTTTTTATGCCTTCGCATTTTAGAACCTGTAAGACATAGAAAGTGGATAAATAGAATACAATAGTACTGGCATTTATAATTATCCGTACAGTTATTTTTATGGGACATCTTTATTTCTTTATGTTGTTTCAGTCTACACCTAGTATCCTTTCATTTCAGTTTTAAAAATTCCCTTTATCATTGCTTTCAGGGAAAGTCTAGTGGTGACGAACTCCCTCAGCTTTTGTTTATATGGGAATATAGTCTTCTCTCCCTTATTTTTGAAAGGCAGTCTCACCAGATAAGTACATGGTTGGAAATAATTTTCTTCCAGCACTTCACATATTTCTTCCTTCTGCATTCTTAATTCCTCCTAGGAGAAATTGGCACTTAATTTTCTTGGGACTTCCTTGTACATAACAAGTTGCTTTTCTCTTGCAGCTTTGAGAATTCTCTCATTCTTTAGAATTCAACAGTTTGACTACTACATTCTTGGGCATGGTTCTCTTTGAGTTTCTCCTATTTAGTGTTTGCTGATGTTCTTAATGTGTATATTCATCCCTTTTGTTAATTTGGGAAGTTTTCTGCTTTTATTTCTTTGAATATTCCTTCTGCTTCTTTCTCTCTCTCTTCTCCTTCAGGAACTCCCATAATGCAGAAATTGGTATGCTTAATGGTGTCCCGTAGGGATCTTAGGCTCAGTTCACTTTTTTAAAATTCTCTTTACTTTCTGGTTCTCAGCTTGAATCATATTTATTGTCTTGATATTATGGAGAGGTGGCAGTCATTAGTAAAAACAAAGTGAAGGGTGTGACTGTAGGACCAAAACCAATGTGTAATAGATGACACCATCTGTGAAGGGAAAGGTGAAGGAACTTAGAGTGTGGAATTTGGGGAGGATCGTCTATGAGTATATACAATTCCACAAGCATTATGATAAGAGTGGTGTTGGGTAGTCAAGAACTAAAAATCTGAAAATCCTTGAAAGCTATAAAAAGGCAGCCAAGGGAATTGTAGATAAAAGCAACAAAGAGGGGTGATATTGTATGGCTTGATAGTACATGAGAGTCAAAATGATTTTAAGAAGGAAGGTTGGGGAAATAGTTAAGAAAAATGGATGAGAAGGCAAAGAATCACTTATGCCACATCTAAACCCAGTCATAAGAGGAGTGTGGATTAGAGAACAGTCTCTACTGAGGGCAAGAGCTAGGTTTCAGCAACATGAAGGTAATGGAAATGTTCAAAAAAAAAAAGAGATTTAAGCATGTACATAATTTCACTGACAACTAACCTGAAGATTCAGGACATCCTGAAGAAATATTTCAGGGATTAGGAAAGATGAGAAATGAAGTTTGGAAAGGGGATATCTGGAGCCTATGGAGATATGGTCTGAGGATGTGCATTCCTGGGTTTCTTGTGATTTGATTTTTATATTTTTGACAATTGTAACCTATATTAGTTGTTAAAGTAAAGTAACTTAATTTCTCTAATTCATCTTAATTATTTTCCAGTTAAAGTTCGAAGTAAACATTTATCAGTTTATTTACAAACCTGAATATACTATCAGGCAGAAAATTGTAGTATAATCACTGAGGAAGTATAACGTAGTTTGAAAATAAGAAACATGTTTCTCAATAACACATGGATAAAATAAAAATTTTAATATTTTAACCAAATAATAATGGAAATATATCAAATCTTTTGTGATACATCTGAAGCCATTCTTAGAACGTCATTTGTGGCCTCATGTTTAAATCAAAAAGGAAGAAAACTCGAAGTTAATGAGCTAAGCATACAGCTTAAGAAGCACAACAATTATCAATAATATAAACCCAAAGAAAATAAGTGAAATGAAATCATAAAGAGAAAGGCAAAATTAGTGAAAAAAAGAATATAAACATATAGAGACAATATATAAAGTCCAAATTCTGTTCTTTAGAAAGAATAATTGACAAACTTCTATGAAAGTATCAGGACATATGTAAAAGAGAATGAACAAATAACAGAGGATTTAAGTGCTACAGATACGTAAAAATGTAAAAAGAGAATGCTATAGCTAAACCTTACCAATAAGTTGGAAAAGTAGATGAATGGGCAAATTCCTAGAAAAACATAACTTGAAATAACTAATGCAAGGGAGAATAAAAAGCTGAAATAGTTGTATAATCACTAAATAAAGTGAGTCAATAGTTTTAAATTTTCCCACAAAAATGACTTCAAACTCAAATCGCTTCCCCAGTCAGTTTTACCAAAGCTCCAAGGAGAAATTCAAATAATATACAAAACCTTTCAGTGACTAAAATGAGAAGATCCTCCCAAATCATCTATATGTGCGGAAGTGGGGATGGCAACTGGCGGTCTTAAGGCCTTAAGAACAAGAGAATGCTGAATTTTCCAAAGAACTGGAAAACATGGCACCCAACCTGAGAACAGAACCTGAAAGTGAGGCAGCTACGGATACTCCGTGTATCAGATAAGTGCAAGCAGAACTCCTAAAAAGGTCTGAAGACATATGAGCAGTCTGGGCCCCATGAACTGTCAAAGCTTATGAGCGGAAGCTCACTTCTAGGCCAGAGTCCCATACTAAGGAGAAACTGGTGAGAGTGGAAGCCAAGTTGAACAACACAAGGTCAGTAGGAGCAAAGGAAAGAAGATTCAGATAAACAGGGGTGGAGATGGTGGGTAGCATGGGACAAATGAGGAAAAGAAGAGTCAGAAAGAAGCCATATTTTTATCACTTTGGGAAAACAAAAGATGAAGAGCTTTGGGGCCCCCAAAGTAGAAAATACATCCTGACTTGCCTTTCTTCCTAAAAGTACAAGAAAGCTCATTTTCATTTAGAAATGCAAGGCAGAAAATGCTTGTGGGAAAATCAGATGCAAAGTTAGTGCAGGAAAATAGAAAATAAGGAACAGAATTTAAACATTCTAGAAGACATACCCATAAAAGAGATTAAAACTGTGACCTAACATTTCAGGTACAATAAAGGGAAGCATGAACCCTAATGTAAACTATGGACCTTAGTGAATAATAATGTAATATTGGCTTATCAATTGTAATAAATGTACCACATTAATGCAAGATTTTAACATTAGGGAAAAAGCAACAAAAAACATAAATCAATATTACAGCAAGCATAAATGAGATGATTTGCAAAAAATAAAATTTAAAAAGAAGTGACAACCAGGGGTGCAAGGGTAGTTCAGTGGTAGAATTCTCACCTGCCATGCGGGAGACCTGGGTTCAATTCCTGGTCCATGCACTTCCCAAGAACAAAACAAACAAGAAAACAAAGAAAAATTCAAATGATACTGCAATAACAAGATATTCACATGGAAAAATAATGAAATGTGGCCCTATACCATATATATATGTATGTATGTATCCGCCAGTTTGAAAGGATATATGTTACCTAGAAAAGCCATGTTTTAATCCTGATACATTTTATAAAGGTAGCCGTTTCTTCTAATCCCTATTCAGTTTTGTATGTTTGAAACTTTAATTAGATAATCTCCCTGGAGATGTGACTCAATCAAGAGTGGTTGCTAAACTGGATTAGGTGATGTGTCTCCACCCATTCCTCGTGGGTCTTGATTAGTTTACTAGAATCCCATAAAAGAGGAAACATTTCAGAGAAAAGGAGAGATTCTGAGAGAGCAGAGAATGACATAGCCACAAAAAGCAGAGGGTCCACCAGTCAGTGACCTTTGGAGATGACGAAGGAAGATGCCTCCCAGGGAGTTTCATGAAACAGGAAGCCAGGAGAGAAAGCTAGCAGATGACACAGTGTTTGCCATATGCCCTTCCAGTCGAGAGAGGAACCCTGACTGTGTTCACCATGTGCCTTCTCACTTGAGAGAGAAACCCTGAACTTCCTCGGCCTTCATGAACCAAGGTATCTTTCCCTTGATGCCTTAGATTGGACATTTCTACAGAATTGCTTTAATTGGGACATTTTCTCGACCTTAGAACTGCAAACTTGCAACTTATTAAGTTCCCCTTTTTAAAAGCCGTTCCATTTCTGGGATATTGCATTCCAACAGCAAGCAAACTAGAAATATATATATATATATATATATAAGAGTAACAACCTAGAAAGAACTAGAAATAAAGAAAAATCATTTCACCAAATAAAGACTTAACTAGAAGGAATGCCAGAAAAACTGTATGATAGGTAATACTTTAAGATGAATAGGAGATGGAAAATAAAAAATTTTAAAGATAAAAAATAAGTGATGAAAGAGATAAAAAGGCTTTTGTTATAGTAATAAAGAAGTTACCTAAAGGAAATTCATGGTATGTGGTTTTATGTGATGCCAATGTGATATTCAATAATAAACTGACATCCAAGTCAAACGATGAGTTGTTCTGAGAGTGAGAGGACTAAGGGATTGGTGTCCTCATCAGCAACCCTAGAGGACTCTAGTAGAGCAGTACTTCTCAATTGTTGGCAGCCATTCTCCAAAATGGTGAGCATAGAACAAGAGTGAGCATTTAGAGATGTATAGCAATTTGACCTAGCAATTTCATATCTATTAAATCTAATAGTAAAATTTTAGTTGTGTATTTTACCTGTCTTTGTTTTGCTTTTTGGTAATTTATTTTTATTGAATTTTAAAAAGCAATCAGAAGGAAGGAATATCCTCCATCATACCACAAATAGTTTAAAGAGCATTCCAAGAAGTGGTTATGACTATTAAATACAATGTTTACTCATGGAAATGCTTAATTATTATTATAAAGGAGAGAAGAAAGTTGTGATGGATACTTGTCCTGACAATGTGGATATAGGACAACTATCTAAAAGAAGTGCAAGGATAGGAAAGTATGGAAATAGAATAGTCACTGATTGCTTTATAGTAATAACTGGGATTAAAGCTTGGCAGTTCCTCAGAAAACTGCATACAGAACTACTGTATGACCCAGCAAACCCATTACTAGGTACATACCCCAAAGAATTGAAAGCAGGGACTCAGATATTTGCACCCCAGTGTTCACAGTAGCCTTATTCACAATTGCCAAAAGATGGAAGCAATCTAAGTATCCATCAACCAATGAATAGATAAGTAAAATGTGATATATTCATATGTGGTGCTTTGAAGTTGGATGTATCCCAGAAACACATGTTCTTAAAGTTAATCCATTCCTATGGGTGTAAACCCATTGTGAGCATGACCTTTTGATGAGGCTACTTCAAATAAGGTGTGACCTACCTCATTCAGGATGGATCTAAATCGTGTTACTGAAGTCCTTTATAAATGGGGTGAAACATAGAGAGAGAAAGCCACAGAAGCAAGAAATTGAAATCAACAAAACCCTGTAAGACAAGACACTACCATTGCCTTGCCATGTGACAGATGAGGATTAAAGGATGACTGGCAGCCTATCTTCAAGAAGAAAGCATTGCCTTGATGATTCCTTGATTTGGGCATTTTCTCAATCTCACAACTGTAAGTGAATAAACTTCCATTGTTTAAGGTGAACCATTTCCTGGGATTTTGCTTTGAGCAGCCTAAGAAACTGAAACAACATACAGTGGAATATTATTCAGCCATGAAAAGAATGAAGTCCTAATATATGCAGCAACATAGATGAAACTTAAAGATATCATGTTGAATGAAATAAGCCAGACACAAAAGGGCAACTATTTTATGATTTCATTGATTTGAAACAATTTGAAACTGATTTGAAGCAAACTCATCGTGTCAAAATCTGGAATATAGAGTATCAGGGGAAAGGGTGAAGACAGGGAATGGAAAGTTAAGGCTTAAAATTTACAGGCTTCCTATGTGAAATGATGGAAATGTTTTGGTTATGGAGGTAGTGATGGTAACACAACACTGTGAAAAAAAATAACAGCACTGAAATATATATATACATATAATTACAATGGGAAATGTTACATTTTATTTTTGGTAATAAAATAAAAATTTAGAGAAAGAAATCCATGGAAATACACTACACAGTGTTAAACTATGGACTATAGATGATGATACAGTTATAAAAATGTGTTATCGTCAATTGTAACAAATGTTCCATGCCAATGTAAATTGTTAATAATAGTGTGGTGTAGGGGAACCCTGTATTTTATGCATGATTGTTCTGTAAACCCACAACTTCTCTAATAAAGAAAAAAAAAGACATTACTTCTGAGTTCCAGTTGCCCAAGATGGTAACATAAGATTCTCCAGGGCACTGTTTCCCCACAGAATCTTTAAACAACTAGCAAAAGCTAGCAGAGCCATCTTCCTCAGAACACTGGAAAACAGGTAAGGGTTGCAGTAACAGGCTAAGTGTCATATGAAGAAAACCACAGCTTTAAAAATAGGTAGAAGAAGCTCCTGGAACCCTTGCCGGCCACCCCCCCCCCCAACTCCTTTCCAGGCACAGTGTGAAGTCATTCTCTGATCCCATTGTGACTGCCTGGCCCTGTTCTGAAGGGAGCACAGTTACCTCTTTGCAATATTGGGGTCCCTGTATGTTGGTGCCACTCTATCAGGTGGCATATGAAGGAATTCACAAGGAAACTCCTCCTCCCTGGTTCCCATTCCCAGAATTTGCCATACAGACAGAAGCAGCTTCTAATCAGCTAAAAGAGTAGAAGGAACAATTAGGCCAAAGTAGCCTGAGGGAAAGGATTACTGGCTTTCCTTGCTGTCCTCCATTTATGTCATCTACTAAACATTGGCTTTAGGTCCCATGGTCATATCCCTGACCTTGTTATTACTAATAACTGCCACCCCTCCATAATATCATTTTAAAGTATCCCACCCACCTCTTACTACCTCTCCATTCCCCATTAATTTCCTCTAGTATCTTGAAACAATGACAGCTATTTTTGTCTCATATCCCCTTGGCCCAATTGTGTTCACATACAGCTGTCGTTCCCAGCATGCTGGTAGTTTACTACTTCAATCATTTGTGTCTTTCCTCACCTCACTGCCTCTCTACTGCACTGAGGACTTCCTCTGGTAGCACAGGAGCTTGCACCACTACCTGTAGGCACAGCCCAGAAGCTTGATGAGATGGAAGTCAATGTATAAAGCCCCTGCCTCGCTGTCACATGGTGGGATACTTCTGAGGCATATTCCACATGTTTTTTTACGATAGCACCAGTGATCCTGACCCTGCCAGTTTTATTGGCTTCTATGCTCTTGTCTTTCTTCCCTACTTCCTCATTTCCTCACTTGTGCTCCCTGGAATTGCCTCCCAAATAAGCTCCCTCATCTCATGGTCTCCTTTGGAGAAACTCAATCTGACTTCAACAATTCTTCAATGCATCTGGGAACAACATTCCATTGATATTCTTTTTGCTATCCCTTTCTGTACCCTCTCATGTCCTAATTTCTCTTTTACCCAGTTTAGATTCTGTGATGCCTGGTTATAGTCACTGCCTTGCATAGGCCCTCAATCCTCTCACCCTTCCCTGGCTTTATTGTATTGCCTGGCCAAACTTCATTCTTGGTTAAATCTGCCTATTACCTCCCTTTTTCTGATCTGTTCTCACAAGCCTGGAAGAATATATTGTCTACTAAATTTGTTTTTCCCCACTACTAGAATTTAAACACCATGAAATCAAGAATTTTGCCTGTTTTCTTCACTCCGTGTCCACAGTACCTAGAAGTGTGGCTGGTACATAGTAGGGGTTCAATAAATATCTGGTGAGTGTTGAATAGCTGAATGAGGTTGAAATCACTCAGCATTATCCTCAGATGCTTCCTGGGCATGACAGCATCTTTCTGTATTTCCCCCCGTTTCTCTACTCTTACCTCCTCCTGTTCCCATCTCCCTATTGCATGTGATATCATAGTTCAGAAAAACCTGTGTATAGAAAGGACCTGTTTGTACAAATCTAACATTTTGGAATTATTTTCTAATCTTCAGATCCCTCCTTTTAAAGGTGGATCAAGACTTATAAGTAGTTTAGAATAGTTCAGTACATCCTGCTAGTTACATTTTCAGGGAATAGCACTGAGTTGAACTGATTTGCACTGACTTCTAATGTTCTTTTTGTAAAAAATGATAACAACAATCCATTGAACCATTACTACATGCCAGGCACCATGTAAGTGCTTTACTTACGTTGCTTTATTTAATATACAAAACAATCCTATGAGATACATGTTGTTCCCATTTTTATATGAAGAGACTTGCTCAAAGTCTGACAACCAGTGAGGGAGAGAGCTGGTATCCCTCCTTCCAACAATGGAATTAAATCAGCTTTTTCTGATTTTAATTTCTAGGTCTTATCACTGTTATGTACTACTATTCTCTTTTGCTTTGCCTAAAAATAAGACAGACACTATTTTGGGGACCATTTACAAAAGGCCAGGTATTATTTTATGCACTATATGAGAAAGTCCCTAGAACAACAACATGTATTTGTAAAAACATTGAATTGAAGTCAAGACATCAGACCTGACTATATTCTATGAAACCACAGATGGACATTTAAACTTTCTGTTCTTAATTATTTTCTTCCATCCATTCATTCATTCATCCAACTTCTGTTAAACATCTATTAAGTGCCTGGCACTGTGCCAGATCTTAGGAAAACAATACATAAGGATATATTATTGATATATAATATTGAGATGATTATACTCTAGCAGGAGTGATAATTGAAAGGGGCCAATTATTACACAATGTAGAAAGTGCTGAGATAGAAGAAAGTATGGATTGCTTTGGAAACACAAGGTGGGACATGAATTGAAGAGAACATTCTCTATAAGACAAAGGTATTCCACTTTTAAATGGTCCTACTAGCTTCTACCAGTAACCCAGGGTACACTGTATCACACCTCTTTGTCCTGAGTTTAATTTGCATTAATTTAAGGACTTATTATGAAATTATCACTTCATACATTTACTGTCTTCTTTTCACTCAAGACTTGGTCCTTACAGTCACCCTTGATTTCGGTGATATTTCTTACATACAGAGCTCTTGCATCAGTATCACCTTGGATGTTAGTAAAAATGCCTATAACTTGGTACCTTCACAGACCCATTGAATCAGACTCTCAGAAGTTCCATCCTGGAACTTTTGACTCTTTAACAATTTCCTAGGTGACCACCAGGAATTTACACTATGCTGAGAAACTACCTCAAAGTCAGTAAAACCCTCATAAGGATGTTCTTTTGGTTGTCAGAAATTAAATCCTCTAGGACAAGACCTAAGTCATTTATGAAAATCAGCATCAAGACTACTATTATATGGTGTGCCACTATTTGCATTTAAGAATGAGGAACATAAGCATCTTTGTTGTTAAAGCAATTCAGATTTTAAACTAGTTTCTCTGGCATACAGAGAACTACTAATTTAATAGTGAAGCTGACAAAAGTTTTGGTTGGCATGGAATTCAGGCCTTACTTTTCATTCCATTAACCTCAGAAAGTGTTACCTGTATGGAGAACATGTTAAAATTCTTTGAAGAAAGCTTGATACTTCCCATAGTATAATACTTCCATTTGAGTGTGGCATTTTAGAGGAGCAAAAGTTGTCATGTATGTGGCTTTTGTCATAAGAGTCTAAAAGAATGTCCCAGGAATTAGTAAAATATTAGGAGATCTCATAGGCTTCCAAGATGGCAGTGGAAGACATTCCAGGATGCAGTTCCTCCTACAGAATCTTTGAATAACTACCCAAAAACTGGCAGAGCCATCTTCCTCAAAATTAAAGAAAACAGTTAAAGATTTTCAGGTGAGTGCCAAATCGAGAAAACAAAATTTTTAAAATGGTAGGAGAAACTCATGGTGCTCTTTCTGGTTCCTTCTCACCCTCTTGGCAGTACAGTCTGGAGTTGGCCTGAGCTCCCACTCTGGGTTCCTGTCCCTGTCCTGGATGGAGGGAGCAGAGTAACTCTTATGTGCTTACCAGGGTGCCTGTATATTGGTGCCATTTTATGAAAGGCAATCTGAAAGCCTGAACTAGGAATCT
>PVIY010012886.1:0-60664 GCA_004026745.1 Myrmecophaga tridactyla
CTTACGTGGAAGGCACAGGATGGTCTCTGCTGGTCTTCTCTCCAGGCCCCTGGGTTCCAACAACTTTCCCCAGGGTGACTTCTTTCTCCATCTCCAAAGGCCTGGGCTGAGCTGCAAGTGCTGAGATGAGGAATGCCAAGCTGCTTAGGCTGTGCTACGTTGTGTTCTCTCATTTAAGCACCAGCCAATTAAGTCAAACCTCACTCATTGCAGCAGACACGCCTCCTAGATGACTGCAGATGTAATTAGCAACAAATGAGGTTCACATACCATTGGCTTATGTCCGCAGCAACAACACTAGGTATGCTTACCTGGCCAAGTTGACAACTGAATCTAACTAACACAACATCCTTGTTATTAATTTGATTGATCACATGGATAGTTCTCCAGGCTTTTGTATGATGTTTTATTTACCCAGATGTATAGTATCTTATCTGTCTAAATTAACTGTCAAGTTTTGATATAACTGTCATCGAGGTTCAAATTCAACAGTGAAAATAATTTATATTAAGAGATGGGATAATGTACTCATACCTGAAACCACAGGACTTTATTGGTAACAAAAAAAATAAATAATATTCCCAAAAAAATAGCTTCTAGAAAGCAGTCTAGTTTCCAGCCATTTCAAATTTGTGTATTTTTCTACTTTAAAGCCTTTTCATTATAACTGCTAAATCTAATTTTAAAAATCAACCCCTTCTCTATCAGGTCTACAATCCATTACAAGAATAGATGTTAAGTGCTGTCCTTGAAATGCTTTACCATTTATTATCATATTTGTATAAATAAGATAGAGAAAAACCTAATGTATTTTTATCGTCATCTCCGTGTTATTGCAGTGATTCAGTTTTCCTTTTCCACTTAGTAAAGGAGCTGAAAGCAAAAGAGTTTCCAAAACAGAGAAATCATGACAAAGAGAACTAGAAATGCAATGCATTCAAGCACCACAAGGTGTCACTTTTAGTTAGGCCAGCATTTACTGGAAAGGGCTATATTTGCATTGTGCGTAAAATAACCTGTGGAGGGAAAAAGTGCCAAGGAGATTTATGTATGCTTCAGGAGCATGAGTGGGAGCCCAAAATCTTGGTTTTGTTCTCAATATTTGTAACAGTATATTGAAAAGCATCCCCAACCTGAAATGATTCTCCTGTACCTATGTCCGCCTACATAATACATTGCCCATGCAATGCTTGCATGTTGTTCCCATGTTCTATATGGCACAGAGTTAAAAAAAAAAAAAAGCTTATTCCCACTTCCTAGATTATATTTCTTCTGTGCTTCCTTATTTCAGATCCACTGGGTGCCTTCCAACATTTTATTTGAGGCTCTTACCTAATCTGTTATAATAATCTCCTGCCTCTCTCTCTCTCTCTCTGGTCCTGCCCAGTTAACCCATTTTACACATTGCTCACAGGTTGACTCCCTTGAAGTAGTTCTGGTATCAGGCTCCTATGTCCTCCAAGGATAGGTTTAAGATAGTGTAGCGGTTATGTATTGCTGCTGTGACAAATTTTCAAAACCTTAATTACTTAAACCAGCACAAATGTATTATTTTACAGTTCTGTAGACCAGAAGTCTGATAGGGATCTCACTAGGCTAAGAGCAAGGTGAAAGCAGGACTGTGTTCCTTTCTGAAGGCTCTAGAAAGGATTTTGTCTCCTTATCCAGCTTCTAGTGGCCACCCACTAGAGCCAAGTTCTCATATAGCAAGCTCTCTGGCTCTCTGTAGTCCCATGTCCCTCTAACTCTTTTAAGAACATATTACTAACCTGGTGTTAGAGATAAAAATGAAGCCAATCAGGTCAGGATTAAGGTCATTCAGAATACAGGAGTAAGGAAGACATTGTCTGTATTTTAGAACTTCATCTACTCTTTGAGATCAAAGGAAGAGAGGTTTATTTTGTCCAGAACCTAAGTTTTCTGTAGCACATAATCTAACTCACCTTTCTGCATATATCATTTAAATAATCCAAACACAGGAAGCCCAGAAAAAGAATGAGAACCTTTAATCCTGTATAGCTTAATGTAATGCCTGTATACATCCCAGAGTATGTTAAGCAAATAATCAAAAAGTATTGGCAAAGTCCCTTAAGGATGGGAGAAAAAATATGGAACTATTAAACTTTTCCACCAGGAAGCCTCAGATACTGTGTCAAATATTAAGGACACCCAAATCAATAGGCCAAGCCCTTGATTTTGAGGTTGTGAAGCTTATGTATGTAGTGGAGACATTTAGCCTACCTATGGTTTGCCTAAGAGTTAATTGGGGAGGACCTCTTTTGTTGCCCAGATGTGGCTTCTCTCTCTCTAAACTCAACTCTGCAAGTGACATCATTGCCCTCTCCCACTACGTGGGACATGACATCTAGGGGTGAAAGTCTCCCTGTCGATGTGGGAGATGACTCCCAGGATGAGTCCAGTCCTAGCACTGTGGGATCAACAATTCCATCCCAACCAAAAGGGAGAAAAGAAGTGTAACTAATAAAGTGTCAGTGGCTGAGAGAGTTCATATAGAGTTGAGAGGCTACTCTGGAGGTCACTCTTTTGCAAACTTCAGTTAGACATTACTGCCTATCATAACTTGTCAAACCCCAACCAAAACCATTCCTGCCAATCATAAAGAACACTTATGGCAATATATAAGACTCTACAAAGGTTCCATGCACTAGAGTAACTTTCCAGAAACCTATAACCTCCACATGGGTCCCTGGAACAGATAAGTCCTAAAACCTAGAGGGCCCAGCCTCTCCAGAACATTATCTAGTTCCATCCCCTTATCCCATAATATTGACAGCCCCTTCCAACATGAAGAACTTAGAATGGCCATAGTCCAAATACCCATAAAGACTGAGAGAAAGGTGATGGTGAGTTATTCAGAGAAAGTAAGTTTTAACAAATGAGGATAATTGTTGAATCCTTATATTGATATCTCTCTTAGTCTCCAGTATCTTAGAGCAGCTAGGAGTAAAAAGCTAAAATTGTGGAATTGTAACCCCTACCATACTCTGAAATCTGTTCTGCAGCTAATTGTTGCAATGTGCTTTGAAATTTATTTCTATTTTGAATATGTTATTTTTCACACAAACAAAAAAATAGTCTACTGCAATGATAAATGCAGAGCTATATGATGAAAAAAAGTCAGGCAATGATAGTGAGAAAAAAGGGGAATTTTGGAATTGGTGAATAAATTGTTACATAATTTGATTATTGTAGTGGTGTTTTCATGACTGTATTTATTTGTTAAATTAAGAGCATACACAAAAAAGTGTGAATTTTACTGTATGCAAAATAAACATCAATTAATACAAAAAAAAATGAGTTAAACGGCAAAAAAAGAGAGCACATTGGGGTCACTGAAAGAATTTGGAATAATCTCCCTTTCATGAAGTCAGCTAATTAGCAACTTTAATTCCATCTCTCAATGTGAATTTCCTTTCCCATGTGACATAATAAATAAACAGGCTCCAGCGAGTAGAGCACAGGCATCTTTGTGAGGAGGAGGGTATTATTCTGCCTACTATATATGATATTGAAAGTGCTTCAAGAGCCAACCCCATCCTGACTCTCCATCCCTCATTGCCTTAAAGGAACCATCTTAATTTCCTTTGTGTCAAGTGTTTCAATCAAATTACGAACAAGCCACTGTCCATTCTTCATTCCTTAAACTTTATTCATCTATTCTCACCATTCTACCACTTCTTTGAAAACTCATCTTCATCCTTCAAATTCCCTACTCAGGGAAAGTTTTTGCAACTCCTCCAAGCAGAATTGATCATTCTCTCATTTATGCATTCATTAACTATCTCTTCCATAGTAGTAGTGTGTGTTTGTGTGTGTTTCCCTCCTTTGCTTGGCCCCCTAGGACATATACTTTTCCTTACTGCTCCCAAGAGGTGGTAGATAAAACTTCTTAAATGACTGAACAGTAATATTATTCAGAATAGGCTAACCTGCCATCACAAACATATGCCAAATTTCAGTGGTATATCAGTAAAATATTTCTTCATCGCTAATAATACAAGGCAAATGTTCCTGGTCCACTGAGGCTCTTGTCCATGTCTTTTCTGGAATCCAGTCCCTTCTGTCTCCTGGCCCTACCATCCTACCAGGCCCTTCTGATTTGCATCTAGATTTCAGACAGGAAAAGAGAACTTTCTAAGAGGTTCACTGGCATTTTAAAAGCTCTAGCCTGGAGAAGGCCACTTCATTTTTATTTACATTCCATTGACAAAGAATTAGTTACATGGTGACAAAACTGCAAGGGAAGCTGGGAACTGTAGTTTAAATATGTTTCCAGCATAATCTTATTACCACAGGAGAAAGGTTAAACAGGTTCACTTGAAAACAAAACAAAACTGTGAGCTCTGCTACAAAGAGTGACTGAAGCATTCAACTTCCATCCCCAGATGGAAGTCATGCCTTCCTCTTATTAACTCTTATTTATTTATTTAGGCATGATCCCGGTCTCTGGCATGGCAGGCAAGAATTCTGCCACTGAGCTACCATTGCACTGCCCTCTTATTTTAACTCTTAGAGAATTTACATGTGCAGCTCATCTATAAATTATAGTATTCACCATGCATTCTATTTCTTGTGATATGTATCTCACTTCTGCCCAAGTACATGAATCAGGTCAGTTTGGCTGAGAAATTTTAAACGTAGGTATAAATCTTTCCCTTATGTGAAATTTCCTTTAAGAACATTTATTAAATGTCAATATAGTAAAACTATTGAGTGATTCCTTAGATGACAAATTTGATCTGGTTAAATAAGGTACATAAGATTTTGAAGTCTTCAGGAATATTTTTGAAAGTTGAGAGGAATAGTAGACATTCTTTGACATAAGATAGCTAGCAGGATGGGGAGAAAAGAGTATCAAAACTTGACAGGGGCAAGGATGTTAGTTAAGATCATGAATTTTGTTGTCAGATGGGTTAGTTCTGATTTTTTAATGTCTATGTAACGTGAGCGAGTGAAACTCTCTGACACTCAAATTATGCATGTATCAAATAGTGGCAACAGCTAAGAATTTTGGAAGCTTTTGATTAGATAAGCTTTGCAAAGTACTTAGAATATCTAACCCTTACATACTTTAAATAAATAAATAATGCTAGGTTCTATTGTTCTTAAACATTGTTGAACAAGACTCTCTATATTGACTAAAGATTTTTCTTAAATGCCTGTGCAAAAGATAAAGACAATAGAAGCTTGTGACCTAAGAATGGGAGTCAGGAAAGCTGAAAGCCAAAGAGCCAATGTCTACAAGTATAAGCAAAAGCTTTTTCAAGATTATTATATTTACAAAAAGAAAACAAGGAACAGCTTGTGGTTAACAAGGTAAATTTTTTTTCAAAGCATAACTATACTTATTTTATTATTTTCAGTTCAAGACAGAACAAACACTTGAGAGAAATGATTGAGGGAACCAGGCAGGCATGGTGGTCAGGGCGTGCTATCTGGCCCTAAGACACCTTGTGGCCTGGCTTATTGTAATCACATGCCAAAGTGGAAAAATTCACAAATGAGATTAACAACCTGCTGTTGGGTTAATCACATGGAATAAAGGGCCAAGAAGAGGAGAGCTGGAAAACTGAGAAGAGAAATGCGACTCTAATTTTCAAAAGGAAAAAGAGGTAACCATAGGCTGGAGCTGGAGCTTTAGCATTCAAAACATTGTAGGACAGGACAGATTGCACTAGTTCCTCTACAGGACATCATCAGTTATAGCTCCACCCTTAGTAAACTACTGAGTTAAATGCATGCATCAATTTTCAGATGCCATCTGATTTCAGACAAGTCAATGGGAGTGGGCAAGAGAAATGTCTTAGGTTAATCTTATGGGTTGGCTAGAACAAGGTGGGAAACTATAAACAGACATAAATTTCACGCTGAAATTCACGCATGTTTATCCAAGCCTCTAATTACATTCTCTGGCTAAGATATTTCAAAAATTGAGGTAGTAAAATTCCTTTTTGTAAATTTAATTATATGTATTACCTTTGTCAGGCTAATGTAATAAATGGGTGTGTCATCCAAGAATAACATTTTTTGTGCTTTGGGAATTTGACCCAAGTACTACTGTACATTTTATCAGTGGATTGAATAGGAGGAATTCTTCTCAAATTTCAGATAAATAACATTATCTGAATATGGTTAAAAGTATGGACTTTAATATTTGGTGGTTAGGATAGAGAAACAACTCTAGCACTTACTAGCTGTGTGGTTTTAGAGAAGTGAGTTAACCATTTCTGAACCTCAATTTCCTCATCTATAAAACTATTATTGAGGTAAGAGCATATACTCATTATTTGGATAATGTGGGATAACTCACAAATGCATTTAGCATATATTCTATGTCCATCATGATCACAATACTTGCAATGTCCTAAACATACTACCTCTCAACAATAGAGTTTCCATGAAGTTAAACAGTTTGCAGAAACAGATGAACTAATTGAAGAAGATTAAAAATGAATTGTATTATGCCATCTGAGCTCAAACAAACAAACAAAAACAAACCTTTTTATGTGTGCAAGGGTCATAGTCTATCCAAAGCAGATGTAAAGGTGTTTGAACAGATTGAGTAATTGTAGTCAACTTAAATCAGTGGAAAAATATAGACACAGAAAAACCTATCATCCTCTTAAACGGCATCTATAGAAATATAGAAAGTAATATAAAGCAGACACCAGCTCCATTATGCTCTGTATCGTCAAACAATGATAGAAATCTTGTGATAGATTTGAGGCCCATTCTAAAAGAATGCAGAAAAATTGTAGCATATTCAAAGGAGAGCATTCAAGAGAGTGAACAAATAGGCCATGCGAACAAGGATGTGAAAAGCAGTGGTGGCTTTGTTTCCAGTTTGGAGCTATTATGAGAAAGAAGCTGTTGAGAATATTCTTCAGACATATGTTTGCACATGTCTGGGGTAAATCTCTAGGAATGAAATTGTTGGTCATGTTTTAGGTGTGTGCTTAATTTCATTAGAAATTTCAAGGTCGTACCATTTTACACTACTTCTTAATTGTCTGCCCATTTAAGTCTCTTGGATGAATTTATTCCAACCCTAAAACCCTAGATCTCTGGCTTTCTTGTAAAAAATTGGAAGACCTGAAAACATTGGACTCATATGGCCAAAAATGTCTGGGGTTGGATATCCACAAATCCTTTTAGATGGTGCATGAACAGTCCAATTTCCCTTAGACTTTACTCATTACTTCTACCTGATTCTCCCATCTGACATCACCTGATGCCCATATGCATGAGTTTGCACACCTTGTTGTAATAGAACACTAGCACCATCCCAGCCACTTTATCTTGCCAATCATAGAACACCATTGATATATGCATTTGAAGCAGAACAAGAAATTCATGATGTGTGTGGTTTGCTGTTTCTGTTGTTGTTGTTAAGTACGAGGTTGTAGACATTTCCATTTTTACTCTCGGCTGTCTCCTCCTTCGGTTGTACCTAAAGGTTGGTGACAGAAGCAGGACAGGGCTATTGCTAGGGAAGCAGGCTCTGGTGACAGTGCTGGAAGTTATGATTAGTGTAACCTCAGGATATGTCATCAGTTCAGTATTCTTTAACTTACTTAATTTAAACCTAATGATATAAAACATTATTTTTGCAGTGCCAAAGTCTTTTTTTTTTTTTAATCCCTTTCAAGGTACTCCAATTCCTTGAGGATAACAAACAAGCAGATGGGACCTATCAGGCTGCAAGCATAGAAGAGCTAGTTGGAAGTATGCTCTCTGTCCTTGCTTTGAAATCCTGTCACTTTTAATTCTCTAGCTTGTTTACTTTTCTACTACATAAGAATTGGAGCTTGTTTTTACCAGTGCTGATTAAGCTGTCATTGATTTTTAAGATAGGAAATGGAAATTTCAAATTTCTCCCCATGAATTTAAAACAAGTCAGATATTAACAGCAAGATAAGACATTTGCCATGACAATGACAGAACTGGTAGATACCATTCCAAACCCTTCAGTGCTCACAGGGAGCACATGGACTCCGAATGTCAATACATGCATGAGTGTGTATCAATTTTATTTAATCTAAATAAGTGTATCAACATGCTTCTAGCCCAATGAATGAAGTTTATTTACTCTTATACATGGTTGTATGTATTGAGAATTTACATGTGCTTATTTTCTATCAGTCAATAGAACTTGGCCTTAGTATTAACAATTAAGGTGCATTGAGCCAGGCCTTCTACTAATTCTTTCCAGCACTGTGTTAATTAATTCCCACACAAACCTTCAGGGCAGAGTTTCTCAACTTTGCTACTATTGACATATTGGACCAGATACATCTTTGCTGTGGGAGGCCCTCTTGTGCATTGTTGGGTATTGAAGAGCCTCCTTGGCCTCTACCCAGCAGATGGCATTAGTACCACCACCACCTATACCACCATCACCTCCACCTCCACTTCCACCTCTACCACCTCCAGCACCTCCACCTCCACCACCACCTCCAACTCTACCACTATCACCACTTCCACCACCTCCACCACCATCACCACCTCCACCACCATCACCACTTCCACCACCTCCACCACCATCACCACCTCCACCACCATCACCACCACCACCACCACCACCACCACCACCACCTCAACCTCCACCATCATGGCATCCAAAAATGTTTCCAAACAATGTCAAAAGTCCCTTGGAGGCAAAATTGTCCCTAGTGGAGAATTATTGCTTTAGGGTAAATATTATTTATGTTTTGTTATAGAACGTGCCCAAGGACATGTAGCAAGAAAAGATGAATATCTGGAACAGGTATTATACCTATTTGGATTGAAAGCCCAAGATTGCTGCACTCACTTATATTGTCTCCCAACTGGTTTACATATATATGAATAAGGTGGTACATACTTAGATGTGAGGTGTTTATATGTTTTATATATATATATATATATATATATCAAAGGTAATGATAAATTTGTCTCCAACACAGCCACTGAAAAATGTAAATCTTGTCATTGGTAAACAGCTAATTCACAATTTAGGTTAGAAATTCAAATGTACATAAAGCTTGAAATATGCATTAACATTTCTAAAAGGTTACTTTTTAATCATTCCCATTCCATTAAAGCCTCAGCATCATTGCAGAAATGTGTTATAACAGATGTGCATTTATTACTTGTGGCAGAATTGTGAATGAAACATGAGTATATACATATAATAAGTGGTTGAAAAATCCAGCCCCTGATCTATTTTTGTAAATAAAGTGTATTGGAACAGAGCCATACTCATTTCTTTACATATTATCTATATTATCTATAGTATCTATGGCTGTATCCATGCTACCATGGCAGAGTTAAGTAGTTGTGATAGAAACCATATAACCCACATGGCCAAAAATATTTGCTGCCTGACCATTTACAGAAAAAGTTTGCCAATCCCTGTTATAGTATTTCAATGTGATCAAGCTTTTATAGATGTGTAAAAAAAGGTATTCTAGTTGTCCATGTTTGTGATTTGCATTTTTAAATGTATATTTGATTGGAATACATGATTGCTTTTACATCTACAGAGCATAAAAGATAATATTTAGCATTTTCCCCTCTTAAATTACTTTTAAATATATTTAATTAAAATATACTGAAGGTTCACTACTGTGCCAGTCAATTTGTCAAGAGTTTTAGCATGCAATATATGACTTAATTCTCACAATGCTGGGAGCTAGGTAGGCATAGTTTCACTTTTCATAAGGTAACTGAGGCTTATAGAAATGATATATAACTTTCTCAAGTTCTTGCAGAATTAGCACTCAGTCCCTCCTGATTGTAAAACACAAGTCATTAACTGTTATACTCTGGGCACAGAATAAAATGTTAATTAAAATTTTTTCTTTGTTTTACATGTGTTTCAAAAATCTAAGTAGACAAAAGGTTTTATTTTGCAGGGTTGATCCTGATTTCCTTAGTCTTTCTGCAAAGTAAGAAGATCTGATACCCGCTTAAATGAAAGAAGGCTGCAATTAGTGAATTATTCATTCAATGAATATATATTGAGTCCCTGCCTTCTGCTAAATAGTGTGCTAGATCCTAAGGATATAGTGAGAAAAGACTTGATCCCTGCCCTCACCATGCTCACATTCTAGTAGGAAGACAAGGTACAAGAAGAAAACTATAACAATGCAAAGCAATAAAATGCCCATAATACAATTATCTGCAAGTTACCAAGGGAAGATGGAGGCTTAACAAAGGCGTGTAGAGCCAAGCCTTGATGGAGAAGTAGCCATTGACAGGACTGCGATTTGGATGCTTGTAGTAATGTGCTTACAACTACTTTAGAATTCAGAAATCTCTGAAAGTTGGTGTTTCCTTGGGGAACACAAGGCAACATGTCAAACACCCTCTAAAACATTATATAAGTAAGTGCTAAACTATGTGGAACAGCAAGAAAGCTCAATAGACATTGAGAGGAGAGAGAGATGAATAAAGTTTGGGTGACTCGGGACCAGAGTTCAGAAAGAAGGCAGACAGAAGCTGAATGTTTAAAGATACGCAGCGTCCAGTTTAACTGGACTGAGAAGAGGCCGAGTTGGGCAGGGTGAGCATTTTCAGTGACTGACCGAAGCAAAGAGAGTGTCCACATGCTCTTGACTCCTAAAGAGACTGGCCTCAATAAAGGACGAGTGTTAAGAAAAGTAGGAGACGAAGCCTTATTGGTGACTTAGAGCAAAAATTTGATAATTTTGAAAACTAGGTGGAAGACGTAAGACTGTATTGAACCAATAAAAGATTGTTTGTGAAAAATTTAGCATACTCAAATAAATAACTGATAAAAAAAACCAAAAACATCTAATAAATCCTTTCTTAATGATACTGGGAGGAAAAAAAAAAATCTCTGCCTGATGCACATAACAGCCAATCCATGACACTGAGGTTTCAAAGAAAGAGTTTACTGTTAAATGTGAAGGAGGAGATCCCATGGTTTTCACCCTTAAAATCTGTCTCCCCTGCTGACCTTTGCATATAACCTGGTCATTACCTGGAACTTCTGATATTAGTGGGATACCTGAAACTGAGTTAGAGTTCTGCATCTATAAAAGTCAGCATTATCCCATACAACAGTTAAAAACATTGAAAAAGCGATTAGGCTTCACTTAGAGATATGCATGAAGCTGAGCTGCATAGGACTAAGGTAAATCAAACTATAACGGAAAGGATGACATTGACTGTACTTTAAAACTTCAACTTTTGTGTGAAACCAAAGGAAGAGACGTTTATTTGGTGCAAAATTAATATTTTTGTTAGCATGCTCTCTAATTTAACTTGTATAGTCAACTTCTCCAATCACCATCACTTCATGGAACCTTAAATAGGGAGTGAGCTCTTATTGGTTTGTACAGGTGGATGTGATGCCCTGATGCATTCCAGAGTAATCTGGGTAGACGATTAAAAAGTATTTGCAAAATCCCCTTGAGGGACAGAGAAAAAGGTGGAAATATTGAAAGTCACCATCTGGGGAAGACCTGATATTCTCACAAGCATTCGGGACTGCCAAGTTGATGGGCCAGACTCTTGATCTTGGAGTTTGCCCTTAAGAAACATATGCCTACACAGGAGAAGCTAAGGCTACTTATAATTATACCTACGTGTCTCCCCCAGAAAACGTCTTTGCTCTTCATTGCTCAGGTGTGACCTTTCTCTCTAAAGCTAACTCACTGCCCTACCTCCTAAGAGGGACATGACTCCCAGGGGTGTAAATCTCCCTGGGAATGAGCCTGGCCCTGGCATTGTGAGATTGAGAAAGCCTTCTTGACCAAAAGGGGAAGAGAGAAATGTAACAAAATAAAGTTTCAGCGGCTGAGAGATTTCAAATAAAGTCAAGAGGTCATTCTGGAGGTTACTGTTATGCAGAATATAGATATTTCTTTTCAGGTTTGGTATATTGGAGTAGTTAGAGGGAAATATATGAAACTGTTGAAATGTAACCCAATAGTCTTGATTCTTGAAAGTGATTGAATAACTATAGAGCTTTTAAGGTGAGACCATGAGACGGTGAAAACCCTGTGACTGACACTTCCTTTGTCCAGTGTATGAACAGATGAGTAAGAAACAAAAGGACAAAAAAATAAATAAATAATAGGGGGATGTGTTAGTTGGATTCAGTTGTCAACTTGGCCAGGTGAGCATACCTAGTCTGCTGCAGACATAAGCCAATGGTACGTGAACCTCATCTGTTGCTAATTACATCTGCAGTCGGCTAGGAGGCGTGTCTGCTGCAATGAGTGACGTTTGACTTAATTCTCTGGTGCTCAAATGAGAGAACGCAATGTAGCACAGCCTAAGCAGCTCGGCATTCCTCATCTCAGCACTTGCAGCTCAGCCCAGGCCTTTGGAGATGGAGAAAGAAGTCACCCTGGGGAAAGTTGTTGGAACCCAAGGGCCTGGAGAGAAGACCAGCAGAGACCATCCTGTGCCTTCCACGTAAGAAGGAGCCTCAGTGGAAAGTTAGCTGCCTTTCCTCTGAAGAACGAACAAAATAAATCCCCTTTTATTAAAAGCCAATCCATCTCTGGTGTGTTGCATTCCCGCAGCTGGCAAACTAGAACAGGAGACATGAGGGATATGGGATGTTTTCAGTGTTCTTTACCTTTATTTTTACTTTTATTCTCATTTTTTTGGAGGAATGAAAATGTTCAAAAATCAATTATGATGAGAAATGCACAGCTATATGATGATATGCTGAGCTGCTAATTGCACAATTTGGATGATTATACGGTATGTGAATATATGTCTCAATAAAATTGCATCATAAAAAAAGAGTAGATATGGTATAGGACAAAGTATTACTTTAAAACCAGTTTTATAATTCCAGAAAATGCAAGCTAATTTATAGTGTCAGAAGACAACAGAGGGAGTGGTAGAAAGGAGGAATGGATTACTAAGGGTCACAAGGAAATTTTGTGGGGGGCATAATGGACGTGTTCATTATTTTGATCATGGTGATGGTTTTGTGAGCATATACATAGGTCAAAACTCTTTACATTACATACTTTAAATATATGCAATTAATTGTGAATTGATTGTGTCTCAATAGTTATGAAAATTGGTCATATGTTATAAGAGATAATATGTCAGTTTACAAGAATGAGAATTGCTACAACTTTCTGAATATTTTTAGACAGTGTCTATTACAATTTTGAAAACTGGTCTCTGATATAGCAATTCAATTTTTTTATATTTAAATAAATAAATGGCCCAGCATATGAAAAAAAAAATCTATCTCTCCAAGTCTAAGAAGTTTAGGGTTTTTATGGATTCAAAAATGGAGATGGAGTCATTACTGTTGCAATAACAAGTATAAGCGGAAAGGAGGGGAGATGAAGTTATTACCATCTTCATAGCAAGGAGAGGAAGAAACAATTTACAAATGTAAAGGAGAGGAGCTGTGCTAGAACCAAGTCAAATGGTTAGTTCTGAATTGATTCAAGCTCCTCCATTAGCAGTAGTAGGGGGCTTGCCCTTGTGATTACAAGTCTCTAAAGTAAAAAAAAAGATGGATGAACAGAATAAATCCAAATTGGCCTTCCCCAAGGCACATACTAACCAGTCTGTCAAATGTTGAAGTGAAGCAGAAAATCCTGAAAGCAGCAAGAGAAAAACACTCTACTACATACAAGGGAAATCAAATAAGACAGAGCTCAGACTACTCCCTAGCACCTGGAGATGAGAAGGCAATGGTATGATATATTAAAGATCCTGAAAGAGAAAGACTTCCAGCCAAGAATTCTGTACCCAGCCAAATTGTCCAAAATTGAGGGAGAGATAAAAGTTTTCACAGACAAAGAAGTCCTGAAAGAATTTGTCAACAAGAGCCTGGCCCTACAAGAAATACTAAAAGGAGTTCTGCCAGCTGAAAAAAACAAAACAAAACAAAAAACAGGAGAGGGAGGTCTGGAGGAGGGCACAGAATTGAAGAGTACCACTAATAGTAATATAAAGAATACAAAGAGAAAGAGGGAAAAGAATATATAGATCTGACAAATAAAATAAAAAAAGGTAAGATGGTGGAATCAAGAAATGCCTTTTTTAGTAATGACTTTGAATGTTAACAGACCAAACTTACCAATCAAAAGATACAGATTGGCAAAATTGATTAAGAAATATAATCTAGCTATATGTTGGTTACAAGAGACTCATCTTAGACACAAGGATACAAACAGATTGAAACTGAAAGCATGGAAGAAGACTTTCCATGCAAGATGTAACCAAAAGAAAGCAGGAGTAGCTATACTAATATCAGACAAAATAGACCATAAATGTAAAGACATCATAAGAGACAAAGAAGGACATTATATATTAATTAAAGGGACACTTCACCAATAAGATATAACAATCATAAATGTATATGCTCCCAATAAAGGAGCCTCAAAATACATGAGACAGACATTGGCAAAACTGAAGGGAGTGATAGAAGTTTCAACAGTAATAGTAGGAGACTTCAATACACCACTCTCTTCTTTAGATAGAGCAACCAGACAGAAGATCAGCAAGGAAACAGAGAAGTTAAACAACTTGATAAATGAATTAGACCTACCAGACATATATAGGTCATTGCACCCCACACAAGGATATACATTCTTCTTTAGTGCTCATGGAACATTCTCCAGGATAGATCATATGCTGGGGCACAAAACAGGTCTTGATACATCTAAAAACCCTGAAATTATTCAAAGAACTTTCTCAGATCACAATGGGAGGAAGTTGGATCTCAATAACCACCAAAGAACAAGAACATTCACAAATATATGGAGATTAAATAACACACTCTTAAACAACCAGTGGGTCAAAGAAATTGCTAGAGAAATCAGTAGCTATCTGGAGATGAATGGAAATAAGAATACAACTTATCAGAACTTATGGGAGGTTGCAAAGGCTGTACTGAGAGGGAAATTTATTGCCTTAAATATCTTTATTAAAAAATAAGAAAGAGCAAAAATCAAGGACTTAACAGCAAACCTGGAGGAATTTGAGAAAGACCAGCAAACTAACCCCAAAGCAAATAAGAGTAGAGAAATAACAAAGATTAAAGCAGAGTTCGATGAAGAATAGAAAAAAATCAATAAAGCCAAAATTTGGTTCTTTGAGAAAATCTATATGATTGATGGGCCACTAGCAAGACTGAGGAAGAAAAAAAGAGAGAGGATACAAATAACAAAATCAGAAATGAGAATGGGTGCATTACCACAGACCCTGAAGAAATAAAAGAAATGATAAGAGGATACTATGAACAACTATAGGCCAACAAACTAGACAACTTAGATGAAATAGAGAAATTCCTGGAGACACACAAACAAGTTATGCTGATTCAGAAAGAAAGAGATCTCAACAAACCAATCACAAGTAAAGAGATTCAATCAGTCATCAAAGATCTTCCTACAAAGAAAAGCCCAGGGCCAGATGGCTTCACAGTGGAATTTTATCAAACATTCCAAACAGAACTAGCACCAATCCTGCTCAAACTATTCCAAAAAAATGAATAAAAAGGAACTCTACCTAACTCATTTTATGAAGCTAATATCATTTTCATACCAAAACCAGTTAAAGATGCTATAAGAAAGGAAAACTACAGGCCAATCTCCCTAATGAACATATGTGGAAAAATTCTCAATAAAGTATTAGCAAATCGAATCCAATAGCACATTAAAAGAATTATACACCATGACGAAGTGGGATTTATACCAGGAATGCAAGGATGGTTCAACACAAGACAATCAATTAATGTAATACAGCATATTAACAAGTCGAAAGGGAAAAATCACATGAGCATCTCAATTGATGTTGAAAAAGCATCCAACAAAATTCAGCATCCTTTTCTGAGAAAAACACTCCAAAAGATAGGAATCAAAGGTAACTACGTCAGTAGGATAAAAGGAATATATGAAAAACTGATAGCCAGCATCGTACTCAATGGAGATAGACTGAAAACTTTCCCCCTAAGATCAGGTATAAGACTAGGATGCCTACTGTCACCACTATTAATCAACACTGTGCTAGAAGTTCTAGCTAGAGCAATCAGGCAGGACAAGGAAATAAAAGGCATCCAACTTGGAAAGGAAGAAATAAAACTCTCATTATTCACAGATGATATGATACCATACTTGGAAGATCCTGAGAAATCTACAGCAAAGTTACTTGAGCTAATAAATTCAGCAAGGTGGCGGGATATAAAATTAATGTGCAAAAATCAGCAACATTTCTATACACAAGCAATGACCTAGCTGACGAGTCAGTTAAGGAAAAAATTCCATTCAAAATAACAACTAAAAGAATCAAATACTTAGGATTGAACTTAACTAGGGATGTAAAGAACTTGTACACAGAAAAAGGATGGATGAAAGGACTAGAAATGAGTGTCAATCACCAGGTTTTTACAATCACAAGGTCACAAATTAAAAGGTATACCATCATTATCAGAGATCAAGACAGCTGGATTACAGTTCAGATATTTCTGGTATTTGCCTCTGTCTACACTAAAATGCCAGAAAATAAAAAGAAATATTTATATACTGATTCAGTAATCATAATCACCCCCTAAATCTGAACTTCTTAGTTACAGTAAGACAAATTCTAAAATTTTAATCAATATTGAATTTAATTCCAAAATATCAGGAACTTTTATGGAACACACGTCGCATTGAAATGAAGAAGTTGTAGTACTTTAAAATTATGTTTTGTTGTATGAAATATCCAGAATAGGGAAATTCATAGAGACAGAAAACTTAATGGTTACCAGAGACTGGAGGGAAGTGGGGGCGGGGGTAGGGATTGCTTACCATGTACAGGTTTCCATTTGAGGTGAAAAAAAATTTGGGAACTAGACAATAGCAATGGTCTCACAGCATTCTAAATTTAATTGAATTTATGCCACTGAATTGTTATACTGATACATTTTATGTTTTGTGTATTTTACTACAATAACAAATTTAATTTATATTATAAAGCAAATCTCTCTAATTTACCATTCAACAAAGGTTAAATATCTTTATTCTGTATCTGATACTGTGGTAGTAAAACATCTGTGAGTCATCATCACCTCCCTAGCTTCTAATCTAACAGAGAAGGCAATGTATAAATCAAATTATCATCAATTAGATAAGGGTTCTTAATGAAAAGAGCATTCATATGTGAGAGTTTATAATAAAGATAGCTGCTGACATAGGCATAGGGGTACCTGAGAGACGTTTTACTCATCAATTGGCATTTGAAAAGGGAGCCAAAAAATAAATTAGAATTATCTATAAATGAAAGTGGACTGGGAAAGAAAAGAAGCATCTAGGCTAAAGAAGTAGTATTTGCAAATCCCTGTGACAGGAAGGAGAATAGATATATTCTAGCTGTAGAGTGCAAATCCACATTTGGGCTATTGATTAATGGTCTCAATTTCTTACTGCTGACATAAAATTTTAAGTTTACAGACAAAGAGCACGTCTTTATTATTATTCAAATGTAAGATATGTACCTCTGGAACAAACAAATAAAAATAAGTAAAGTATAAATAATTTGGAAATGTTAATACATTAATTTAAAAAAAGAAAAACTAATTCGTGCCTCTGTCCCAGAAAATAGAGCATAATGCATTTTTTTTTCTTTCTACCTAGAAACGAAAAGAAAGATAGTGTATAAATTCTAACTCATGGGTTGAAATACAATGGGTCTTAAAATTGAACATGGAGAGTGAGGACTCATTGATCCTGATGAAGATTTGAAATAGGTTGAATAACCTCCTCTACCTTTATTGATACAGTTCTTAAATAAAAATTTCCTTCTTCACATTTTTTTCCTTTCCTTATTCACCTCCTTCCTCTCCTCCTCCTTCTCATTCTTTGCTTTTACATTTATTTATTTGGGGGTGTGATTTGGATATCAATTTTAACAGCCATAATGAAAAAAAATCACTGATATGACTATTGGCTCAAACCAGCATCTTTTCTGCTTCTCTTAAACTTATGAGATCCAGGTCAGTGCTTTTAGTCTCCTATCTTGACCCCAATGAGCGACTCTATCAATTTGTAAATCAAATATATGTTTTATGAAATAAACTTTGTGCAAGGCACCATGCCTTCTTTGATTCAAGAAGCTCATAGTCTACTTAGGAAGCCTTAATGCAAATTAAACATATATAAAGTAAACACACATATATATATGAAGGCCTCTATATTGGTTACCCATTGAGATAAATATAACATATTAAATAAAAATGAATTTTAAATAATGCTATAAAACTTTGGGGAAGAAAGAGGTCTGTAGTGTTCTTGGTGGAAGCATTTATGAGAAGGACACACTAGAATTGGGCCTTGAACTGAATGAAGTTAGGGAAACAAAAATCTATCAAAAGAGGTACCAAGTTTTGAATTTATGGCTATTCTGTTTACATTGTCCATATTTCTATCTACTGTGCTATATTATCTCCCTAATGGCATTTTTAAATTTGTGATCATTTCCATCAAACATCTTTTTATAAGTAAAAAAAATATTTTCTAATTTGTCAATCACCTTACTTTAAACAGAAGAAAGGAGTGAGAAATTTAACACTAAGGGATTAATGGGAGAGCAGATAACTGCACTTAGTATATATGCAGTGCCTTCTTAGCTTGAATATTTCAGTCTTCCATGTCTTATTTTCATGAGAACAACTCCTAAAGGGCATTAAGCTTTGACTCTCATAATTGCTTGTTTTTATGTGAGGTTTTTAGTATGAAATAAATTAAAATAAAAGAAGAGCACACTATTGCTTGCACTTATGTAAGCTTAACCTTTAATTCAACAAATATTATTTTACAAGAGACGATAGTCATTTTAGACTGTCCTGATTATCTACATGTTTGAGTAAAAATAGACTCTTCTTCCAAACTTGTCGCCTTCTCGTAGAGACAACTACATGCATGTAAGTGTAGTCTCATGGAAGGTTCATATAAGGACTAATGAAAGATGAATTGGTTTAGTAAAGTAGATTGGGGCCTAAGTATATGTGTGCTGATTTGACAGGTTAAGTAATTCAGACTTGAGAGAGAGAGAGACATTAAGAGAGGGAGAGTATATGTGTTTCAAGTTGTTTTAGGGAATTGTGTAAAGACCTTTGGTACTCGATATTTTATCATGTGAATACGAGAAAGGAAACCCCAAAGAAAATCTGACTTTAAAGTAATTTCTGCATTTAGGGACAGAAGATAATTATTAGTAAAATTTACTTTCAACCAAATAAAATATTAAAATATGTTTTCTTAAAAGCGCACCATGTTTTTTCTTCACTGGGTGCTAAATATGGGATCATTGGGTAATAGTTCCCTATACTTTCATGAAGTATCACTCTCCAAAAAATGTGAAGATTTTCAAATGAGGTCAGGTAAGTATGATGAGGTATAGAAGAAAAATAAATAAAAAAGAAAGATCCCATTACATAACAATTAAAACATCAATTGTCAAAATCTAATACTGTGGAGTGGTGAGCAGAATGCCATGGATGGACAAACACATGAACAAAAATTATCTTACGATTGTTTCTTAACTGTCCACAGCAACAAAGGATAGTTATGGCAACCAAAATTTTATCCAGTGGTACTTAGATTTTAATATGTTGAATGCTTTTGGAATGTACTTCATTCTAAATAATGATAAAACTATATATGACAGAATGATTTGAGCTTAAGGGGCATTTTCTAAGTTGCTCTGCCAGCTAACTATGATTCAACTAACCTATCAGCCTGCAGTTGACCATTTACTTCATATTTACCTGGTGATGATAATTTTTAAAAATGTGATAACCAAAAATGAGCAAATGTTCAATAAGCACCAGGGACTATTTTAAATCCTATGCATTGCCTCAATTCTTGCAACATTCTTATAGTATCTCTAATGTAGTTAATATTATTATTACCATTATTATTATTTTATACATAAGAAACATGAGGCTTAGAGGGTTTAACATTTTCCAAGTAACCCAGCTCATAAGTCATCAGGCCAGGATTTGAACCCAGATCCCCATGATCACAAATTAAAAATTAACTATCAAATTTCACTGCCATACATAGGAAGGACCACAAATACCTTATAGCTATAAAAGTTCCAATAGCAGGACTGCAGAAACTCCAAGAACCACATATTAACTAAACTAGTTCACTTACTCTCTCTAAACCTCAGGTACTTATCTGTATTACGGGGTTAATATTACTACCTACCCTCTCTGAGGGCTGAGGTAAGAATTCGGTAATGCAATGCATAGAAATAGTTGAATAATTTAATTTTAATATGTCTAGACTTGAGTATATGGCTTTCATTTTTGTTCTTAGATTCACATACGTATCTTTATAAAATTGAGTACCTTAGATTTGTTTAGCATAGCATGTCTTTCAAAGAATTTTTGTACTAAATGTATTCATACACGTTACAAAATACATTCTATTGATGGACTTAACATAGGTGATTTAAAAAATTTGGAATAACGTACATTTCAGGTGCTCTAATTCAGTTTGCTTCTGAAAAAAATTGCAAAATACTCTTAATTTGACAAGCTGGCTAGGTTTGAGATTCAATTCAAAATATTTTTCTGCTTTTAGTTACACACTTGAAATGCTTGGTTTTCTTTCTATAAATCAATGGAATCAGCAACCTCTCTGTTTTTGTTTTTCTAACAACCAAATACATTTCTAGCCTCATGTCATATGTGCTTTTGTTTATCCCATAAAAAATTTTTCCCAATTGGAATAAATATGGACCTCTCTAACTTTGACTACCATATTTTAGTTATGCCTTTACTTTTCTCATTTGAGGGAGATATCTATATTTTATCAAAAACAGGGTACATCACTCGATTGCATGTTCTTTGGGGTCAGGGATCATGTTTTCTGGGCTTTCTCTCAATGTCTGGAATGTTGCTATATAGGCTGTCAAAGTTCAATCAGCAACTGCAAAGACTGAAGTAACTCAATCCGATTCAGTGCTGACTCTGCCCAGGGTTTGGCCAGGTTCTGCAGATTGAGGGCAACCCTCTCCAAAATTGCTTTTCAGGTCCCAGTTGCAAGTTCGGGGTGCCAGGTCACCTACACTTGTGCCAATTACCCGCAAACTTGGGAGTTCCCACTTCTCCCGGTTTGATAATTTCCTAGAAAGACTCACAGAACTCACTGAAAGTGCTTTACTTGGGCTTATAGTTTTATTATAGTAAAATAATACAGATAAGAAACAAGAGTACATGTGCCAAGTCTGGGAGGATCTTAAATGCAAGTGTCTGTGTCCTCTCCATGTGGATGTGTCACTCTTCAGGCACAGAGATTTAGCTTACCAATCATGAAAACTGTTTTGATTTGCTAAACACTGCTGAAATGCAATATATAAGAAATGAATTGGCTTTTAAAAAGGGAATTTATTAAGTTACAAGTTTACTATTCCAAGGCCATAAAACTGTCCAAACTAAGATACCTTGTCTCAAGAAAGGCCAATCTGGGAAGGCATGTGGTTGGCATCTGCTGGCCCTTTGGCTTCTGGATTAAAATGGCTTTCCCCAGGGTGCTTTTTCTGCATCTCCAAAGATCTCTGTCTGTGTCAGCTCTAAAACTTTTCCCAAAAGTCTGCTTCTAAGGTTTCTCCGATTTTTTTTTCCTTTTCAAAGGACTCCAGTAAACTTATCAAAACTCACCTTCAATGGGCAGAGTCACATCTTCATCTAATCAAAAGGTCCATACCCACAATTGAGTAGGTCAGTCTCCATGGAAAGAATCTAATCAAAGTTTCCACCTTACAATATTGAATTGAAATTAAAGGAAGTAGCTTCTCTGAGTAATATAACAGCTTCAAACAGGCACAGAAACTCATAAGGGCCTCAACTGTCTCTCATTTATATGTGGTTATTAGTATCTTATTATGTTATTATTATTAGGATCTTATTATGTAGGTTGAACTCAATTTGCCGGCACCTTCCCCTCCCAGAGGTGGGGGAAATGGGGTTGATATGCCATGACTGAAAGCCCAACCTCCTAATCACATGATCAGTCACTCTGGTATGGCCCGTTGCCCTCAATGGCTACAGATATGACTGGCCCCACTCTACAATTATCAGGGCTGGTCCTAGGTCTACCCTGAAGAACAAAAGTCATTCCTATCACAAGAAATTCCGAAGATTCAGAGGATGCTTCTGAAAAAACAACCATGTTTTTCATTATACTACAGTGTGTTGGTTCTCTCTAAGTATTTACTGAAATTGCTGAACATAATTTAAGTGTCTGTAAGGATGGAAGCTTTGGATAAAATTATATGTCATCAAGTAACTTGGAATTTAGTTGCTTAAAATTATCTTTTAACTTTTTCTTTTTGCCTCAAGCCTTTGAATAATTTAAGGAAAATATTGGAAAACAGAGTACTATAAAAATGCGCATATACCCTTCTCCATTTTTGCACTCTCTTTTATTCATGAGAATCTACAATTTGATGATGTCTAGCATATCCTTTCAATTCAAATTTTTGTACATTTAGTAAACTTTATATATTTGTAGTCAACATACAATATTCGGTTATAAGTTTATTATTTCCATAGTGTTGTACTGTACCCATTAATTTTATTTTTTCACTTAACTTTCTTTTTAAAATCAGTCAAGTTAATACACATAGATCTAGTTTGCCTTAATTGTTGAATAGTACTACATGATTTAAAGATTATCATATTCAGTTGATCTATTTCCCTAGTGATGGGAACAGAAATGAATAATAAACAATGCTGAGTTTTTTAAAAAATGAATTGTGTTTCCTTGTACATGTCTCTGTCCATGTGTAACCTAGAAGTTAGGATTTAACAAATAATTATGATTACTGAATAATTATATAGACATTTCTTTTTACTTTCTAGAATCTTGGAATAGCCAGAGGAAAATACCTGAAATTTCTGAATTGTAATCCAAATGCCTTGATCTCTGATAATGCTTGTGTAACTATGTAGTCTTTATTTGGTGATCATACAAATTTTGGGTCTGACCTCCACTTGAACACTCTAAGTTCTGTTTTGCAACTTTAAAGTCTTATGATCACTAAAGACAGCCTCTAATATTTATTAATGAAGAGCGTGAGTCAGCCCAGAACTAACCCATCTCAATTCCAAAACTATCTTGCTAGACAGAGCAGGATCTAACCAAAATTGGCCCTCCTGACACGCACAGTAGCTTAATGGTTAACCTCATTATGATACTAAAGCTCGAGCCCATTATCATAGCAAGGCCACCATTTTCTTACATACCTTCTGTGAGTAAGCATATAATCAATCTGTGCGTGCTCCATAATTAGATCACCTTTAACCTCATCATCTCTAGCCATTGTGCTCATTATCCTAAAACCTGCCCATCTTTTGATAATATAAAACTATCAGGGTTACTGCAGTTTGGGGAGATAGATGTCTGGGCTGATAGGCCATCTGATTTCCTGCTTCATGCTTAGGATCAAATTCTTTCTCTGAAACTCTGGAAACATGGATTGGCTGTTGTGCTCACTGGGCCAAGAACCCACCACATTTGATCAGTATCACCTGTAGATGAGACTATCTATACTAGTCGAATTGATAAATTATAGGGTGTGTACATTGGCAACTCTTTTCCATACTAGATGCTCCTTTTGCTTATACAGACAGGAAACACTAACTGTGGTACCTTCGATGATGTCCAGAACGAGACCTCTTTTCACCACCTCCTCTCCTCTCCCCTTGGTCTAGACATCATCTCTTGACAAGTTATTATACCAGCCCACTAACTGACTTCATGTACCCTTCCCCCTGCCGTTGGTTCCCCAGGCAGAAGCCACTGGGACACTTTGTTAACTCCATTCAGGTCATAGCAATGTCTTTGCTATGACCTGCAAGCTGTGGTCACAATCCAGAGCTGTTTTATTCATTTTCTTTTTTTGCTTTTTCCTCACTCTGTTCAGATATACTGAGACTTTCCCTGTACCCCCATCCCCTTTCCTGAGGATGAGGGTAAGGATCACTTCTGTTTTTCTCTCACTCTGAGGTCGTTTCAGGCTCAGACTTTGACTTCTTTTCCCCAGGCTAGCAGGGCAACTAAAACCGAACTCAATTTGCTTAGATTAGCAGATGCCTCAGGCAAAAAGAGTTAGGCTCTCATGAGTACTGTTTATTGTACTAGTCTCCTACTCTTGGATTACAGTCTGTTTATTCCCACCAATCATCAACTCTTGGACTTCTTTTTTTTTTTTTTTTTTTTTGCATGGGCGGGTACCAGGAATCAAACTCGGGTGTCCGGCATGGCAGACGAGAACTCTGCCTGCTGAGCCATGGTGGTCCGCCCAACTCTTGGACTTTTTTAAAGATTTTTTTTAATCCAGCAGTCTTTGTGTCTTTACTGACTAAACTGGATTTTTAAAGACAATAAAACTCATATAAACATCTTCTTTATCATTAAATGACAATAATGTAATATTTTGAACATATTAAATCTTTTGTTTCTCCAGAAAAAAATCAAGGGCTTTTTAGACTCCTTTTAAGAGAGAAGGTAGATCTACTGTGGTGGAACACAATCCTGTTTGCTAAATTGTTATCATTTAAATTGTGATTTTAGTAGTTTTCAGTCCTTCAGAAGCTTTTCAGAAATGAATATCCAAGATACTATATCTAGTGCATGTTATGAATAAATGGAAACTGTGCAAAAGAAATCCTTCCACTATTTGAACTGGTTTAGGCTGAAAGGCTTATAGTATTTCTGATAGCCATGGAATTTAGGAGAGAATGGCCAAATGACAAAATATTTGGTGACAACATAAAATTAATTTGCTTTTGTATTTTTTGTTTTTTGTATTTCTATTTCTTAAACTAAATGAATGGGAAAAATTAATTGTCTACTTTGGGTAGGTTTCCTTTTAACTTTTTTGTTTAATTTGAAATATTTGAAATGAAAATGTAAAATCTTTCCATGATACTACCACCACAACAAAAATGACATGAAATAAGAAGCATTACTCTGATTCTTTTCTTGTCTATCCAATCCTAGTACCTAAAGGAAACACTTCTTAGTAACTTAGTACAAGTTTTTGGAATCTTTTATTTTTGGGGCCATTTTTATAATAGGCTTTATTTTTAGAGCAGTTTTAGATTTACAGAAAAATTGCGCAGAAAATACAGTGTTCCCCTATAAACCTACTCTTCCCTCACCCCCCTCCCCCAACTTTCCCCTATTATTTACTCGGTGCATTTGTTACAGTTGATAAAGAATGTTAACGCGTTATTGTTACTTAAAGTCCCTAGTTTACATTAAAGATTGTTGTTTGTGTTGCACAGATGTATGGGTTTTGACAAAGGCATGATGTCATGAATACACCATTACAGTATCATACTTTAAATACTAAATATGTAATGTAAATACTAACAATGCCCTATGCACCACCTATTCATTCCTTCTTCCCTCTCCCTAAACTCTGGGCAACTGATCATTTTACTGTCTCTATACTATAGCCTTTTCCAGAATATCATATAGTTGAAATCAGACAATATCTAACCTTTTTAGACTGACTAATCAATACACATTTCAGGTTCCTCCATGTCCTCCTGTCTTGAGGATTTGCTTCTTTTTATCACTGGGTAATATTCCACTGTATAGATTTACCACAGCTTGTTTATCCATTCATATTTTTGAAGGACATTTTGGTTGCTTCCAATGTTTGGCAATTAGGAAAAAATCTGCTGTACACATTTGCACGCAGGTTATTATGTGGACATCAGCTTTCAACTCAGTTGGGTAAAAACCTAAGAACATAACTGCTGTACTAAATGATATACTTATGGTGAGCTCTGTAAGAAACTGCCAAACTGTCTTCTAAAGTGGCTATGTTATTTTGCCTTCTCACCAGCAATGAATGAAAGTTCCTGCTGCCGCACATCCTTGCCAGCATTTTGTTTTATATATACTTTTTTACAAAACCGAGATCATGTTACATAAACTACCCTGGAAATTGTTCTTTTTTTACCTTTAAGATGTTATTGTGCATTTTCATATGCATTTTCATAATATTCAAATTATGAAGAGTACAGCAATACATTTTTATTATAAAAGTTGCATAAAATATATAGAGAGACACACAAAAAAATTAATATCCACAGATGGGATATATACCTTCTTTCAAAGTAATAGTGTTTGGTTTTCTTATCAGAAATGTTTATTATGAAAAATGTAGCTGTTATCTACTTTTTCTATTAATAATACAAGAGCTATATTTATATATTTGAATTTATCTGTAACATTATTTTAATAAATGTGCATTATTATCTTATGAATAAATGCCAGTTAACTTAAAATTGCCTCTTGTCAAAAAAAATGTTGGTTTCTACAAACATCTGAGCAATGTTTGTTCAGTTAACTAAAGCTTTACATATATCTTCTGGAAAAGCTGCATAAATAGTATTGTGGTATGTGGAATGATTGTTTTAAGGCCTTTGCTATAAGGTATTAATAGATCATAATAAGCTCATCTTCACTCTGCAGCCTCAGGGAATGATTAGAAGTGAGAGTCTAGAGATGTGCTTTCCATTGTCAATGTAGTAGTCATGGGACATCTGTGGGTTTTGAGTGTTTGAGGCCAAAGAACTTTTCCAAGTGTCCATGAAGCCCAATGTACACCCCAGAGTGAGGAAAGGATCTCTGTAGAGATTGAGTAGCTGTTACAGTGAATTTCCAAGTGTTTCACTTTCTTCCCCCATGTGTTCCTAAGGAACCAGCCAGTAGAACAGGTCAATAGAGCTCATGCAATTGGACATTTCTGCACTCCCTCTTTAGGCAAAAAAGATCAATGACAAGTAGGAAAAAAACTCAGCATTCATTTAAAAAAAAAAACTGCTTCTGAGTCATCACATACATTGAATCCAGTTTTCTAACGAGAAAAATTGGAAGTATTTACAAAGGTATCACTAGAGTTCCCTCTAAATTAAAGATTCAAAATAGATTCAATTCAATCTTCTTTATAACTTATTGCTTTCTAAATATTGAAAATTAAAAATCCAAGGAATTCATATATACCAACTCTTCAGAAAACAGACTATTCCATTAATTAGTTTGCCTTGTTTCTGAACCTGCTGAGTAATAGGTATGTCCATATATTTTTTTCATTATTTGGAATATTTTAAAATTTAGCTCCAGCTAGAAGCAGTACTGTTTAAGGTAAACTAAGAGACCTGGTAATCCAGATAATTGAATTCATAGTTCTAACTGATTAGATGGCATTGTAAAATTTAATTGCCTTTGTAGATCTCTGCCCTGCTGCTGCAAATGTGTGTGCTAGGATGGCTAAAATACTGTTGTTATATGCTAAAGTTTCACAAAAACAAATGCTTAAAGAAATTCACCCAAGAATAAAAATGTGACTTTTTAGAGAAGGAAGAAGGCTTAAGTAACAGTCAAGTCTCCTCATCTAGTGATGCTTTCAGGGAATTCTAAGGGATTACAAAGAATTCTACTTTGAGGGCTTTTTGTACTGTGCTTATCAATATGGCAGTGCAAGTTCACTTAGTATCAAATGAAAACTTAGCATTAAATGAAACATATGCCATTTGTCATTTCTAACAGTAACATGTCTTTGAATGCGGTTTATCATTTTAAAATATGAAAACTCTATTTTAAGACTCGTCATTATAAAAATCACGAAAGGCTCGCATTTGTCATCTGTCCACAATACTTTCTCGTTCCCATTACTTATTTCCGGTGACAATGGTCATCCCTCAGACTTGCTGAATGGGTAGTTTTTAGGCAGCAAGATTCGGCACAGGATTCTCCTTATTTGGCCTAGGATAACTGGGCAAGGAATAGATGTGTGACTCAAAGACAACCAATTAATAGACTGACCAATGACATATGCTGTGACCCATTCAGAAATACGAATTGAGCCTATCACCCTCCTTTCCTTGGGAATCCAGATTAAGAATCCATAAGAGAATGAGCTGATTTCCAGCAAGCAATGGACTGGGAACCCCTTGAAGTACAGAATGAGCCCTAAGGTAGAACTGAAAATACGGAGGATCTGGTAAAAGAGTGAAGAGAACAGAAGAGATGAAAAGAGAGGGCAAGATTCCATGAGAGAAACATGAAACAAAGATGTAGTCGATTTTATTTTGAATAGCACTTTTTCTTCTAGTACATTTAAAACCAAACATAGTATAACTAAATTATGTATCAATCTGTTTTTCATTAATTATGCTACTGTAGAACAAATACATAGATTGGATTTGGAAGGTTTGGATTTATAGCACGGCTGAACCTCTTATCCTGCATAAATGTGTCTGCATTCTACAAAAGCAGAATAGCAATACCCATGCCGCAGCTTCCATTGAGAATGGCTGAAATAATGTAAGCAAAGAACTTTTGACTAGAGTGTAAGATGCCTTTTGATAATATTAAACTCAGTTCTCAACCAACCGTCCTGTTAAATACCTTGCTTTTCACTAGAACACGTTTGGCTTTATTCTATGCGCTCAGATAATTTCTGAGGACATAGAATATGTGAACTAGTCCTCATCAACAAACTACTATAGTTTTTAAAAAGATTGGGAAATTTTAAAGAAAGTCAGGTGTTGGATAAAATTGCTTTCTTTCCTCCATTACGACATGATAGTTGAAATCCTATAACACAAATTAAAATCACCTACACCAAATAAGTGACAGTACTGTAAGCAGGATGATATAGCTTTTCTATGTCACTACTCGCATCAATTGAGTTCGTAGTTAAGAAATAAGTAATTTTCTAGGGACAAAAAACAACATCATCACGTAATATTCATAGAATATGAAATCAGAAATGTAGCTTACATTCAATGGAAAGATATTTCTCATGTTCTAAGATTTATATTGATCAAATTAAGTACATTAAGAAATTGATTTAAATTAAGCTTTCATTGCGGTCTCAAAATAGTTGTTGATGGAAGAAGCTATGGAGTTAAGTTTTATTTCCTAAAGTAATTATAAATGTGCCTTGATCCATAAGAAATGGTATCAGGGGAATAAGATGTAGGACAAGACTTGAACTACAAGGCGAGGCAGTCCTTCGGATAGAGCCATAGTCAATAGTCTCGGGACCAAAAAAGAATTTCAGTGTGGCTGTTGAGGACACACTGTTTATGTTCAATAACACAAAGTGAGGCCTTCACTTCTTTTTTTTTATTTTCCCACACAAAACAACAATGGATCATTTTTAGCTGGTACAGGAGGATGCTAGGGGAGAGAGATTGGGAAAAGCTACTGAAGGTAAACAAGGAACAAAGTATTAGATCTCCACCTTCTCCCACCTTTTCTTTGGGCTACAGATGATTCATAAACATCCATAAGAAAATAAGACACCGATTTTCTTAAATAAAATGAATTTGGACTAAATATAAAGGTTGGTTCATAAAACAATATTGACATTTAGAAACACACTTGTTTATTCCTCTATATTATTTTCAGGATGCTAAAACATCTAGACAGAGTGCGGGGAAAAAGGGAAATGAGTGCATCTTTCAAGATATTATAAGATAAATTTTCAGTAAATTGCTCAATAAGAAAGTAGAGTAACATAAAACTCACATAATATAGTATAATAAATAATCATCCAATTCTGAAAATGTTCCCATAGAGAAAGTACTGTCTACGTGTTTAATAGCACATGTGCATTTTGCTTCTTCCATGACTGTGAAATCAACAAAATAAGACAAGAACATGCCTTTTTCTTGTCCTTGTGTGCTTAATAAACAATCTGTGCTGGTCGCTTTACAAATCTAGTAGAGCAGACTGGGTCCCGGACTTCCGAATGCCTACAAAAAGAGAGGGATAATCACCCCTGTGCTTCCTCCTCTTTGTAGCCACCTTTCAAACTGATGTCACGTGCAGATAGTCTGTGAAGGAGGAAGGAGAATGCTCCTCTGAAGGGACCTCAACTCAGGTCATTCACAGTAGAACTTGCTGACATCCACTTGACACAATTAATGTTTGACTTACATCGGAAATGTTTGTTTCTTTTTTTAACATGGGCAGGCACCAGGAATCGAATCCGGGTCTCCGGCATGGCAGGCGAGAACTCTGGCTGCTGAGCCACTGCAGCCCGCCCTGAAATGCTTATTTATTACACAACGAAAAATCACTGTGAATTAAATAACCAAAATCCCTGTAAGGCATAAATGAAGACAGAAGTAACCTTCGGAGAAGAGTTAAAGTAGCAATAGCTTTTATGATTTAATGCACTCATCTTTTCTCAACATGCTTGCCTCCAACCTTACTCGTCTACTCACTGCTTGGGCACCCAGCCTTTTTTTTTGGGGGGGGGGGTACAGGGTCTGGGAATCAAGTACGGGTCTCCCGCATGGAAGGTGAGTATTCTGCCACTGAACCACCCGTGCACCCTATCCAGGCCATTTTAAAACCAAACCTTTGAACGGTTCTCTGCAGCTGCCTGAGTGTTCTCTGTTGACGGTGAAATGTAAGGCTTCTAGGCGTTAGAATCCACAAACCAGTTAAGATTAGTACAATTTTACCTCTTCAAATTAGTACAACTTTACCTCTTCCTATCTTTCAGGGTATGCATCCTTTCTTATTTTTGAAGAATATCTGTCAGGATTATTTATCATCCTGAAGATTTTAAAAAGTGTGCTTCTAAGGGCAAAGATTAGATCATGTTGTAATATATCTATTTCCCAATTACATGGCAACTTTTTTTGGGGGGAGGCATAACTTTTTTTTTTTCTTTTGGAAAATCCTTGAAAACACTTATAGAAATTAAGGTAAATCCTTAATATTTAATTTGTAATTGGCATGTAAACCCTTGAATTCTATGGTCATTTAAAGTAAAACCAAACCAAATGTTAGCCAGTGTCCTTTCCCAAAGTATTTAACTTCTTGGATAAATAAATGTACTGCTAGTAAAAAAAAAAAAAAAGAAAGAAAAAGAAAAAAACATCTAGCTCTTCGGCTAATGTATTAATGTACTGGTTCCTTTTCCTTACAGCATATTGTAGATTTTCAGCTCCCATGCATTATGAAGAATAATGAAAGCTTTATTCAATACTTTTTTAATCTAGGAAAGCTTATATTACTTTACATCATGTTTAATTTCTCAAATGAATTCCCATAGCCCTTTGAAAAATTGTGAAAATGCATCTTTGGAATTCACTATATTAGTCATGCCTTTTAGTGTTCTTTATTTTATTTTTTGACAAAAACAAAATTACTTAATGTCATTTCAAGTTCATCCCATTCCATATACACATGTGCACAAAACTGGGGTAATTCATTTATGTAGTTCAACATCTTCCTTGTTGCAGATGGCAAATGTGCAGATTTCTCCCTCAAGGAAAGATGCTCTTTCATAAAATAATTGCATATTCTGCTTGTTTTTTCTCTTCATCGATGCTTTTATATAGTTATTATACCTTGTCAGATTGGTAATTAGCATGTACTCTCCATACAACATGAATGCATTTCTCCTGCTTTGTCTAAGCCCCTTTAGCAGCTCAAAGCATATGATGACCCTAGCTGGTGAAAAAGGGAAGAAATTAAGACTATGACGTGTATAATTGCAAAAGCAAGTGCAGCATCAAATTGTTGCATTTTTCACGTCCTTTTCTTTCTTTTTTTTTTTTCTTAATACTTTCAGACTTACAGGCTAGTGATTGGTGATTTTTTTTTTAATCAAGATGTAGAATTGTAATTGGTCCCTGAAGAGAGTGCTGGAATCAAGATGGGTCACTGATTTCACCCATCATTCTTTTCCAGTAATGAGTGTGATGAAAAAGGAAAAAAAAATAGTGAAGGGGAAACCTCACCTAGCACTGACAACTCCCCAGTGACTGAGGAGCTAAAAGAGAGCAAAACAATAGCCTTAGTTGAACAGAGTCAGATTGTGACTATTTTTATTAGAAATAGGATAATGGGAAGGGTAGGCTAATATATACCTATATTGGGGGAACATTTTAGTCTATTTAGTCTTTTCAAGGAAAAAATAGTCCAAGAAGCAATAACCAAGGTAAAGTGAATCTGTGAGATTCTCATTCTAAAGCTGCTGAACAGAAATGCTACTAAATTTAAAGAGCCTAGTGAAAACTGAAAATTGCTTACCTAAGATCATATATGTAGATGTAAATGCATGTGCATATACACACACGCACGCACACATACACATATATTTCTCCTACTGACAAAATTTTCATGACTTAGAGGAGAGCAATTATTAATTTCTTCACTCATTCATTCCATAAATATTTATTGATCACTTTCTATGTACCTGACAGCTATTTTACTCACTGGAAAATTTAAAAAATGCAAATAAAATGGACAAAAATTCCTGCTCCTATGGAGCTTACATTTTTAGTGGAGAAGATTCTCAACTAGCAAAATGAATAAGTAAAGGATAAAACAAAATAAGACAGTGATAAGTACTATGGACAAATATTAAAACAAGGAATGGGAGATAGGGAATTTGAAATTTGTAATTTTGAAATAAGGTGGTCAAAGATTTTATAACATAGAATCCCTCCTTTGATATTCAATGACTCATTTGTACTATGACTTAGTCATAATTTTTTTTGTTTGTTTAATTGGTGTCTACTGTGAGTCTTTCACAATGTTAAGCATTTAAAAATCATGGTTCCACATTATAAGATGTCATTTATCTGGTTTAAGAGTAAGAACAATAGATGTGAAGATGCTGGACAGGATATTTCATTTGGCGCTAAATATTGTAAAGTTGAGACAGAAGTGAAGACCTTCTTGGGAGAACAATGCAGGCAATTCCTGATAAGTCCTGGAAAGTTCATCTCTTCCTAAAGTTAGGGACAGAGACATTTTGTAATCATGTTTGTGTACGTCTGGCTCACCTAGTAATCACTGGAAACCTTCAGGAATTTCTTATCTTTGATCCCTGATACCTACTTGTGACATGGACATATAAGATAACCAACAAAGGATTACAGGATGAAAGAATGAGTCCATTTCTTCAATCCATCTATCATAGGATGGAAGAGCTTTGATAAGGAAATGATTTGTATTGTTAAGCAAACAGCATTTTTTCTACAAATTATGTAATTTCTATAATATACTCTTCATATATTGCCAAAAGTGCATTAACATTCTCTGAGATTATTAAGGTTATTATTCTAAATAAACGGATCTTTTTCTTCAAGGTTTTGCTTGACAGTGCATTGTTTCCTGTTGGAAAGTATTGTAATTTATTCTAAAAGGACAGACCTGTAATTTAACCTTGGAGGAAAATAACTTCTAGAAAAAGTACTTCGTTCTGTGTTTCAAAATGGTTGCAGCATAAGCAGGACAGGAGAGAGTGATTGTTCTAATATCCATAGCTTAAGGGCCACAATTAGTAATTGTTCTAATATCTATAACATGAATTTCATTTTGTTTCACTGTTATATTCCCAAAAACTGCTCATGTTAGCTTACACTGAATCTCCACATTTAATAGTCTGCTGTAATTGTGAAAACCATAGCTGACTTTGTTGGGTGAGATTCCTATTGTTTTCTCTTTTATCCCCCATAAGTTCAAGTTTTCATTAAAATTCAGCAACATGGAGAAAATATCATAGCTACAATCATTTAAATTCTATTTCTACAATTCTACAGTTATATTTTAAAAATCAGATAGAGTAAAAATAATCTATGAGATTCCTTTTACTGAAATTGTAGGTCAGAATCTTGTTATGTTTAGATAAATAACCTGACCTTGGGGATATTTAAATCAATCATGATTCTTTTCACCCATCAGCTTTTCATAGTATTACATCATAATATGTATTTTTGTAACAATAGGCTTATTCATTAAATGTTATTTGCATGATTGAAGAAGTAAATTAGGATAACTGGAGTAGATGGCATTTTGAAGAATGAAAAGCAAGGTAACAACTATAAGACAAAAAATATCATTTTCTGCTTCTCAAATAATAAGTGTTGGGTTCACTTCTGAGATCAAATGATGTATATGACTTATTAAAACATGGCAAGACTAGTCACAATTTTTTAAAATTCATTTTTGAAAATATTCTTAGCTCCCTACTTTCCATGAACAAGGTGCTGTTCTAGGCTCTGGGCTTTATGGATATGGCTGTAAGCTTGAAAGTGAAAGTGTTTTCTTCCTATAGCTTACATTCTAGTGAGAGAGATAACAGACAAATAAATGCATAAATTATTATAACTGAAAGTAGTGATAATTACCATGAAGAGAAACATGGAACAGGTCCTGGAACAATGAAAAAGGGGGCTATTTTAGGGAACAGGATCAAGGAGGGCATTTTCAGCGAATATGACATGTTGGCAGAGACCTAGAGTGCATGATATTGCTAAAGACTTAGAAACCATCATCTCGATGAGGAAAATCCTTCTCAGAAGAAGGAACAAGAGCAGAAGCCCTATTGTGTTTGAACAACGAGAAGATTAGATGTCTGGAGCCTTGTTTTTGTGGAAGAAAGGGGCCGAGATGAGATCAGAGGAGAAGGAAAGTTTTGACTCAGCAAAGGATGTGTAGCTTATGGTAATAAGGAGTTTGAGTTTTATTTCCCAGTGATAGAAAGCTGTCAGTCAGTGTTGGTAAAAAATAAAAAATAATAATAAAAAAAGTGACGTGGTTTAAAGTTTTAAAAACACTACCCTGATGTGATTTATAGTTTAAAAAGACCACCCTGATGTCTGCAGGCAAGGATTGAAGAAGACTGTTCTAGGATCATATGTAGCCGATGACATAGCGTGCATCATATCACTTATGGTGCTAGCAGTGCAGTTGGTAAAAGGTGCTGCATTGTCACGTTCTTTAGTTATCTGAGTGGTGGAGAGAGGGAGACAAACTTGTATGGTAATGTTGATTATACCCAAAGACACTTAATGGAAGGAAACAATCACATACTAAGGTCAGTCACAGGTCTACTTTCAGACAGTCGTAAAACTCACTGCTACTTCAGCACAGCCTTTACATCGGGGGCTAAGGAGGAAAAAAAATGTTCAAGAAGGAATATTTTGCCTAGTGTTCATTTATTTCTGCTGTCTTATCTATATAAATAAATAAGCAGAGATTAAGATCTGGCATATTTGTGAATTCACCCACTTGCTAAAATTTATTTGTGATCCCCAATTAAATGGCGTGCTTCACGATCATCTGGTGGTGTGTGTGGAGCAACACAAATTTCGAGTCACCTGACACGCACATTCCCAGCTAAGATTGAACAAGGTAATGTTCTGCCTCTTTGTTTCAGCGGTCATAATATACCCAAGTGTCCTTTTCACAGTATATGAAATGCCATATTTTTCACATTTTTGAGCTTTTTATTGATGATTTTACTGTTTAAAATGGCCCCCAAGTGTAACGCTCAAGTGCTGTCTGGTATTTCTAAGCACAGCAGGGCTGTGCTATGCCTTATAGAGAAAATATGAGGGGGAGATAAGGTTCGTTCAGGCATGAGTTATAGTGCTATTGACGGTGAGTTCAATATTAATGAATCAAAAATATATATTAAATAAGGTGTCTTCAACAAGAAATATGCTGAAAACAAGGTTATGTACTGACTGGTTGATGAAAAAAGGTTGTGAGCAGAGACTTGAGGGACCATAACCCAGTATTTCCCCTTGGAGTGATGCTTCAGTATTCGCTAATTCAGGGTTCTCAGCAGCTTTATAGGACATAACTACTGCAAATAATGAGAATCCAGCATATATCACTGTTATATAATGAAAAACTTGGCTGATCTCTGTCCCCAGTTCCCAGGAAACAATCTCTGATTGGTTATAATTTCCTGCATTAGGAGTGTCTTCTTTTCTTTTTCTGGGTGGGCACAAGACCACCCCTTATAGCGGCAGGGTAGGGCCAGCCATGCTGCAGCTTTCAGGTGAGCGACGGCCACAAAAGAAAGACCAACCATGTGATTGGGGGGGTTAGGACTTACAGCCATGGCATATCAACCCATTTCCCCAACCTCTGGATGGGGAGGGTGGCTGCAGATTGAATTCAACCATGTGGACATTGGATCTAACAGTCCTGTCTATGGAAGAGACCCTATATAAATTTGGGACACGAAGCCCTAGAAATTTCCTTGATTGATAAGATAAATCTCTGTGCCTGGAGGGTGACAAATCCACATTAGAGGACATATAAACTAACGTGTGAGACCTTCTCAGACCTAGATATATGCATCTCTATTCCTTTGGCTTCTTATTTGTATCCTTTTACTAAGATAAAGTGAGTTCTGTGATTCATGCTAGAAAATTATGGAACTTGAAGGGGAAGGGGTCTCAAATTTGTAGCCAGGTGGTCAGAAGTGTGGGTGACCTGGGCCACCTAACTTGCAACTGGTGCCTTAAAGGATCACCCTTAACCTGTGGGGACTGACTTAACTCCGGGTAGTTAGAATTGAGTTGGATCGAGTTACTGCAGGATTTGCAGTTGCTGATTGAACTTTCAATATCTTTTATAGTTGGTGTCAGAAGCTGTGTTGTGAGAGTGATAGAGGTTGATGATAAACCACAGAATCATTAAAAAAAAAGAAAAGAAAAGTTTACAGTCATAGTCCCAGTAACCATTTATGGATTCCCCAACCAACCTATCTGTATAACAAACATGGCATAAAAACGACAGCTACGTTATACCAGACACCCTGTTAGATGATTTGCTTTATCTCACTTGTTCCCTTCCACACCTGTAAGGTGGCCACTGATAGTATATGTGTTTTCAAAATTGTGGACGTTCAGGCACAGAATGTTCAAGTAACATGCCCTAAGTCACAGAGCCTATACATGGTAATCTTAGTTTTGCTCTTAATCACTTTGCACAGTGGTGGCTAGTTTAGTGAAATACCAACCCATTTTCCCTTGAAGAGTTAAAAATTAACCAGCTGTTAAAGATTTTTCTTATTCCATTGGTTTTTTGAAATATAAATACTTGCCTATTTGGTAGCAGCATTCTGCAGTGTAACAGATTATAAAACAAATATGTCCCCCTGCAGGATGGATGCTGACCACTTTAAAGTCAGCCAGCCAATACAACACCAAGGACATAAATACACTAAGTGACAGCATAATTAATCCTCTGTACACAGTCAATGAGGAATAGTAATGTTTCTTGAGGAATGCAATGTAATAGAATGAGCCTAAATTTTCCCTGAGCACAGATGTCGACTCTCCATGCAATGAATCCTCCCTGGAGGAGACTGTAACAAATACACAGCCTCTCAAGGACAGCCAGGGTTGTAAATTGAGTGCTATAAAAATAATAATATAAATATTGTGCCAACACTCATAATTTATTTGTTGGACTCACAGGTGAGAAATAAGGGTTAGCTGGCAGGTCTAATTTGAACTGGTGTTGGCAAACCCATGTTCACACTAAGTCACTGCTTTCTGCATTTCATTTCGCTTACAAACCAATAATAAAGCTTAGATAAAGTTACTTTCTTTGGACAAAATGTAGTTGTACTGGATGCAGATTTTTGTACTGTTACATTATAAAGTGGTAGTGATTTGACAGTTTTTCTTAACTTCTAATGGGGAATGTATACACTCAGAGTTTTGGGTGAAGTCATAAAATCTAGAGAAAATGATTTTTAAAAATAGGCAAAATTGCCCATTTCTTTTTGACAAAATTTACCATTGGAAAGTTAGTATCACTAACTGAAGAAGGAAGTCACTGTGAGACAGGAAGGACCTGTGAATAGCTACTAAAATCTGTTACCTGAGGTTAGCTATGGCTTAAACCTCAGGGATTTTGGATAAGTCATGGAATCCCCCAGGAGTGTGAATAATTTTATCAGTCCTTGCTACTTCAGACTCTTGAGTAGACCTGGAATTTTTTCTTACTTCAACCAATCAATGATTTATCTTGTGTCAGTAGTTGAAGAGGCCTAGAGCAGCCATGACACCTGCTAACGTAGCCACAGCAACCAGTTTTAAAAGAGACATCTTTGGTAGTTCTTTTTTTCTTTTGAGAGAAAAGAACGAGTCAAAGGCTTCAAATTTGCAACTTAAATGCCAGATGAAAGATGTAGAAGTTTCTAGGTGTGCCCTGAAAGTTCTCAAGACTTCTGAATGAGGAGCCATCTGACAACAGGAAGATAGGTCCTGGGAGGCTCCTGTCATTTCCCCCTCTTCGGTGGGCCCTGTGACTTGCCTGGTCTGAGATGACACAAGGCAGGTCATAGAACACAGAGGGGAATCAGAATGGGTTGACTGTAGTGGAAGTAGACCAGATTAGTGAGAACTTGGGTCCCGGAGACTAGAGCAGATTTCTCACATCAAACATCTGATAGTAATCAGGATGGATGTGACAGTCGGGTTCAGGTGTCAACTTGTCCACGTAACGATGCCCAGTTGTCTGGGCAGGCAAGCACTAGCCTGACCATTACTGCAAGACTATTTCATGGCTGGTTAATAAACCAGAAGGATGGTTTATTAAATCATCAGTCAGTTGATTGCATCTGTGACTGATTATATCTAAGATCAGCTAAGGGTGTGTCTTCTCCAATGAGAAAATCCAATCAGCTGATTTTAATCAATCAGTTAAAGTTTTTTTTTTTTTAAGGCAAAAGAGAGAATACTCATTTTTCTTCAGCAAGCCAGCCTTTACTGTAGAGTTCTTTAGGGAACTTCATCAAGGTTTCCAGCCTCACAGCCTGCACTACAGATTTTAGATTCTTACATCCCCACAGTTGTGTGAGATAACTTTTATAAATCTCAAATATACAGATATCTTCTGATGGTTCTGTTTCTCTAGAGAACCCTGACTAATACAGCTATTGTACTAGGAATGGTTCTTGAGAAACAGAATCTTAAAAGTGGTTTTTGCATTTGGCTTTCTACTCTGATTAGACTCAAAGACACTAATGACTCTATTTATAATAATCAAGATGGCACTGACAGTCCATGGCATGAGCTGGCAATAGAGATACACAAAATATCACCATTAGATTCTGTCAATTGCCTGCTTATACGAGGCAAGGCTCTGGGTCCAAGAGTGTTTTCAACACCTTAAGAGAGCTTTATGGAGTTAAGAGGTATAATGATGTTGGCTGTTGTTGTTAGATAAGCTGGATACAGTTATGAGAGAAAAGAATGAGCTGATTGCTTCAAATTTGAAACTTAAATGCTGTATGAAAGTTGTAAAAGTTTCTATGTGTACCCTGAAAGAAAATCATATTTCCTGTGGTCACAGACTTGAGATCTCTGAAAAGCAGATCCAAGGTCTCATTGTGTAAGTAGCAGATTTATAACATAAACTAAAATCTCAACCTTGCAGGGTGTCTGCTGTTAAAGTAAGGGCTCTGACTGGAAAAGAATGGGATCCTGAAACTTGGCATGGGGACATATGGGTTGATAATGATGGCAGTAGGGACATGAAAATCCTGCATTCTGCTGAGTCTTTGCTAGACAGACCTGTAATGGTCTGTCCTAAGAGCTACCAACCTCCAGCCTACCCTGAGGAGACAGCTTCCCAACCCCCAGTTTGCCCTGAGGAGTCTGCTACCCAACCACCACCTAATGAGATTAACCCTTCAGTGCATGCTGAGCCTGTGACCCACAAGGAGGTACACTATACTCCAAAAGAAAGGCATGAGTTTTCCAATTTATATAGATAGAAATCAGGGGAATATGTGTGGAAATGGATATTAAGGATGTGGGATAATGGTGGAAGGAATATAAAGTTAGATCCAGCTGAATTTATTCATATGGGCCCAGTAAACAGAGATTCTGCATTTGATGTTGTAGCTTTAGGGGTGAGAAAGAGTGTTAACAGTATGTTTGGGTGATTCTCTGAAATATGGATCAAAAGGTGGCCTATATTACCTGAGGTCAAAATGCCAGAACTGACCTGGTATAATTAGATGAGGGAGTCCAAAAGCTTAGAGAGATTGGAATGTCAGAGTGGATTTATCATGAAAGACCTGCTTATACACCTCAGGAATGTCCAGAGGACACATCTTTTACCAGGACTTTGAGGAATAAATTTGTGAGACTAGCTCCATCATCCCTAAAGAGTTCTGTAGCTGCCCTTCTCTGTAGGTCACATATTACTGTGGGAACTGCTGTCACTGAACTGGAATCCTTAAAAACACAATGAGGATGATTGGATCCTGAGTTTTACAATGTACTTTGAAATTTATTTATTTATTGTATATATGTTATGTTTTACAATAAATATATTTGAAAAAATATAGCCAAAAAAGAGAGAGAGAGAGAGAGAGAGAGAGAGAGAGAGAGAGAGATAGGGCTTGAGCAGGTCCTGAAGGCACAAGTAAGCCACATGAGAAAGTGGCCCAAATACTCATGGCCCCCACTCCTGCCACATTACCTTCTTTTTACAAGCCAAGACCTATGACTTCTTGGGGAGTTCCTTATAGTCACTTGACTGAGGAAGAGAAAATTCGGGTCTGGTTTACAAACGGTTCTGTATGATATGCAGGTATAACCTGATAGTGGACAGCTGGAACACTGCAGCACCTTTCTGGGAGGTCCCTGAAGGACAGTGGTGAGAAGAAATCTTCCCAGTGAGCAGAACTTCGAGCAGTGCACCGAGTTGTTCATTTTGCTTAGTAGGAGATCTGACCAGAGGTGTGTTTGTATACTGACATGGGCAGTTACTACTCATTTGACTGGATGGTCAGGGAGTTGGAAGGAGCATTACTGGAAAATTGGCAACAAAGAGGTCTGAAGAAGAGGTATGTGGATAGACCTTTCTGAGTGGGCAAAAAACATGAAGTTATTTGTGGCCCATGTGAATGCCAACCAGAGGGTGACTTCAGCAGAGAAAGGTTTTAATAAGATAACCTGTTCTGTGGCTACAAGTCATCCTCTTTCCCCAGCAACTCCTGTCATTGCTCATGAACAAAGCGGTCAGGGTGGTAGAGATGGAGATTATGCATGGGCTCAGCAACATGGACTTCCACTTACCAAGTGCAACCTGGCTACAGCCACTGCTGTGTGCCCAATCTGCCAGCAGAAGAGACCTACACTCAGTCCCCAATATGGTACCATTCCCTGAGGTGATCAGCCTAATACCTGGTGGCAGGTTGATTACATTGGACTACTTTCGTCATGGGAGGGTCAGTAATTTTCCTAACTGGAATAGACACAAATTCTGTATATGGGCTCCCCCATTCCCTGCACACAATGCTTCCACCAAAACTATCATCCATGGATTTACAAAATGCCTTTTCCACCATCATGTTATTCTACAAAGCGTTGCTTCTGATCAAGGAACCCATTTCTCTGCAAATGGAGTGTGGGAATGGGCACAAGCTCATGGAATTCTCTGGCCTTACCATGTTCCCTATCATCCAGATGGGTTGATAGAATGGAATGGCCTTTTGAAGACCCAAACTTTGGCATCAACTTGGTGGCAATACATCTCAGGGCTGGGGCAGTGTTCTCCAGGAGGCTGTGTGTGCTCTGAATCAGAACCCACTCTATGGTGCCATTTCTCCCATAGCCAGGATTCACAGGTCAAGGAATCAAGGTGTGGAAATGGGAGTGGCACCACTCACTATAACCCCCAGTGATCCACTAGAAAAATTTTTGCTTCCTGTCCCCAAAACCTTAAGTCCTGCTGATCTACTGGTCTTAGTTCCAAAAGGAGGAATGCTTCTACCAGGAGACACAACAATGATTCCATTCAACTGGATGTTAAGACAGCCCCCTGGCTACTTTGGGTTTCTCATGCCTCTGAATCAACCGGCAAGGAAGTGGATTACTGTACTGCCTGGTGTGATTGATCTGGACTATATAGGACTGCAACTACACAATAGAGGTAAAGAAGAGTTTTCCTGGAATACAGGAGATCCTCTAGGGTGTCTCTTTGTACTACCATGCCCTGTGATTAAAGGCAATGGAAAACTACAATAACCAAATCTAGGCAGAACTACAAATGGCCAAGAAACTTCAGTAATGAAGTTATGGGTCACCCCACCAGGCAAAGAAGCATGACCAGGTAAGGTGCTTGCTGAGGGTAAAGGGAACACGGAATGGGTAGTGGAAGAAAGTAGTGATAAATATCAACTATGACCACATTACCAGTTAGAGAAATGAGGACGGTAACGGTATGAATATTTTCTCTTTCTTTTGTTATGAGTATGTTTGTATTTGTACATAAAGCAAATATCTTGTTTTCTTATCATATGGCATGAGTTGTATTGTTCATCTTATAGTATTTAAGTTGTAGGATATCAAGTTTAAGAGTGAATGTTACCTAATGACTTATACCCTATCCTGGAGAGATTAGTACATTTCTGGTTGTACACAGGACAGATGAGTATGCTTAGGCAAAACACATCTGTTATTGTGTTCTATTTAGAGATTAAATATGATTTAATGTCATGTGTATAGCTGCCAAGTTGACAAAGGGCGGACTGTGAGGGTTGGGTTCAGGTGTCAATGTGGCCAGGTAATGGTGCCCATTTGTCTGGTCAGGCAAGCACTGGCCTAACCATTACTGAAAGGACATTTTGTGGCTGGTTGATAAACCAGAAGGCTGGTGTATTAAATCATCAGTTCATTGATTGCACCTGTGGCTGATTACATCTATGATCAACTAAGAATGTATCTTCCACAACAACCACCCAGTTGGATTTAATTCAATCAATTGAAGACTTTTGAGGGAGAAGAAAGCATTTTCACTTTTTTTTCAGCCGGCCAGTCTCTCCTGTGAGCCTGCAGTGGAACATCCTCGGACTTGTCAACTTCAAGGCCTGCCCTGCGGATTTGGACTCTTGCATCCCCACAGTTGCGTGAGACATTTTTATAAATCTCATATTGACAGATCTCTCCTGTTGGTTCTGTTTCTGTGGAGAAGCCTAATACAATGGCCCTCAGAGGAGGTAACCAGATGGAAGATAGTTTGGTAATTGTCCAGCTTATATTCACAGCCATCTGCAACAATATTTCACTAGGGAGAGAGACTGGGCTCATGTTTGCTATTGCCCAATAGTCACCTAAGACCTGCCTGATACTGGGGCCATTCCTGTTTTTGACTTCTGACTTCCATGTAAATTGGTTAGTGCAGGTATCTCACCACAGGGTGCTTGTTGCCCCCGTAAAGTGGTAGGTCAGAGGCATCCAGGTAGGTTTGCAGGGTCAAGACAAAGTTGGGGGGGCAGTATATAAAAAGAAGGTAGTATTGCCTTGTGTTTAAGGAGCCTCCTAGTTCTCAGCTGGATGGCATCAGCAAACTTTTAACCTCTATGTAAGTTACTTCATTTCATCAATGAGGGAAATAACACCTTTGAGAGTTTTTTGAGGACTAATGAAAATATTGTGATGCAGTCACCTTCTGAGTACTGCGACTTAGAGAAATTAGATGCTCAATAAATTAAATAGATAAATAGATAAATAAATAAATAAACATAGTTCCTAAAATATAGTCCATCTTTAGTAAATGCTTACTGAATGGAAGGACTAAGTATGGTTAGAGGTTCCACTTGATTTTATTAGTTACCTACTTAACTAATAAATTACAATTTCCTCTAATGTATTGGTTTATACAAATTGATGAGCTGATGTTAAAGTGCCAAAATGTACAGTGACCATTTCATTCTGAAGGATTCAGGAAGGCATACATGGAAAATCTTTTAGGGCTACCCTATCAGATACACAGGGTTTCCCAATGGAAACACCACTCCATGAATAAAGGAGCAGAGTTGATGTATGGTTAAATAAAAGGATATTATAAGGAGAGAAAGGAGTAGAAGTACAAGAGGTTAGAATTGCAGTTAGTTATCATTATTAAATAGTAAGATCTTCTTGGATTACTATGTTAAATCAAAATTTAATTTTCATTTTTGGAGAAGTTCAGTAAGGTTGAATGCAAAAGAAAAGGTCACCAAAGAAACCTATTACACCTCAGATTATCAATAATCATCTCCTAAATGAGTTAGTCTTGAAGGTTTAGTCTCTTGTCTCTCACTTGGAATGTTTATTTCTCTCTCCTAGATTCTGGCAGATCACCTTTTTCTCATAAAATTATGAGCGATGGTTTTGAGAACTATAAGCTGACAGTGGAGTTTTAGATGAATGAATAGGTTGGAGGTATGATGGAAAACTCTGAAGAAAACTATTTCATTAGCCAGTGCTTTTGTGGAAAAGGCCTTAAGCAAGGGTGGAAATAAAATAAAATACATGGTGAGGGTGGGAAAATATAACTAAATATCGTAAAAGGTTAGTAGAAACATAATTCCTCATTTTCTTTTATGATTAATTGGGAGGCATATAATAACTTGAAGTAAAGATTGTACATCATCTCTGATGTGATTGTAGCTATATTATTCCTTATGAAGGGTGGTAAGATTACTGAATTTCTAAAAGGAAACCCTCAAATCGAAAATAGAAGATTTTGCTTTAGGTTATAACATAACAAGAGTTTTTCAATAATAAAATAATAACAGATATCTGCTATTTTTGGAGGAAAAAAAAATGTCCTGACAGTATGTGCACTGGTCATAACACATATTGTAACACTAGGAAACAGGTCATAGAAAGGAATTTTTCCTCCATATATTTTGAAATCAAAGTGAATACTTAAAATAGTTAATACTATAGGATTTGTGCCTTCCCTTTTCAAATGACTATAAATTATGTATAAATTTCAGCTTCATGCCAAATGTTTTAGGAAATACAACTATTTATACCCAGATCCTCTCCCTCTTCTATCCAAATAAAACTCAGCTGGCAAAGTAACAGTAGAATGTTTAAGCATCAGTTTGTTTGCCCTTATCCAACTCCATAATCTTTGAGGGGGATATATCAGATTTGTTTGTTTGTTTGATCTCATCACAAGTTTTTGAAAACAAAAAATCCTTTCTACAATGAGATTAATGTGCTCTTGACTCCAGTTTTATCAACAATGGTTTAACTTGCTGTTGTGGAAATGGAGATCAGGGGATATGAGAATGAGTTTAGGCTCTGGAATGGGGCTTTGGAAAAACACACACACACACACACACGCACACAATAATCATGAATCCCTAAACTTAATGATGTTTATCCAATTAGATTACCCATTGCCCAAATAAGCAAAACCCTCTGGTTCATATCTACTTTTGTTGTAAAATTGTCTTTTTTTTATTGGTTTGCTTTGTTGTGGGAAGGAGGAGGGAAGAGGGCTTGGAGATCAAGATTAATACATTTAATTTAGAAAAAATTTTATTATATTATGCCCTGTAATTGGAAATGGAAGAAAACAAAACAAACAAAAAACCTTCTTTCAAATTGGAAATTATTTCAGAAATGTAAGCCCAGGATTTCCCATTTTATTTCATCTTCATCAGAAATAGCATGGGATAAATTAGATAAATTTTTACTTTTCATCAAGCAGAAACATTTAACTTACATACAAAATAAACACATGATCTGGCCAAGTTTTGTGCAGACTTGAATCTTCTGCCTAAACCATTCTTTTTGCTTTTTCTCCATACTATTCCCCAGATTACATCTTAAGCCTCTTCTCCTTCTTTGGGAAATTTCAGCAATTCCCAAGATTTAATGCTAAGCCCTGAAGTTCTATTTCCAACTGACTACTGAAATGCAAATTCATTAGGCAGTTCAAGCATCATACAGATAAACACTAGCAAAGCATCTATCTGTCTGCCAATCAAGATCCTCCTGTGTTTTTACAACGTGATTTCTAATGCAACTTTTCACTAAACTTTAATTTATTGGAATTTTTTCCTTAATTATTCACCTAGAAAAGGTAACCAAGTCTATTGAATTTTCCTCAGAAATCTTTCCCTGAGTCCTCTCTCCTCTTTCTCTCATATATACACACACACACACCACCTCCCACTTATACTTTCATTGACTTTCAGCAAAATTACATGGGCTTTGAGATGCTTAATTGCTTCTCTCTGCCTTAAAACCTCCACTCTGTTGCTAAAGTGGTCTTGACAAATCCCATATGTTATACTGTCATTCATTCCCTGAAATCCTTCAGCTATTCCTTTTGCCATTAGTATGAAGTATGAACTGACCCTAGTTTTAAGCTACCAAATATCCAGTCCCTCCTTCCTGAAATCAATCTCTCATCTCACAGAAAGATTTTAATTTCTGTTTGTGTTATTGAAGTCTGGTCATCAAGCTACTTATCACTATCTCAACATACCAGAATCTAAATTTTTCTTAATTCTTCTATCACAAAGGGTACATTCAAACAGCATTAACATAATACTAGAGTAAGAAATTTGCCTACATACTCACAATTCCAATTTTTCTAATCTCTTATTCATATCCAGGAACTTTTAGAGTATTTAAAAGATAATTGTAGTTGGAAAACAGACAAAATTTTCTAATTTTGTTCTGTAAATGCTTTAAACAATATATTTTACTCTAGGACTCCTTTTCTGCAGCTGATCTTGTTGAATTCTTACTCATATCTTGAAGGAGCTTGATTATTTACTTACATACCTGCTTCATGCACAAAAAGATAGGGAACTTAAAGATGTATGTTGTATATTATAAATCATTAAAATAATAAAAAGATATAAAGTTAATAGTTAATCAGTGAGATAAAACAGAACATAAAAATATTTAATCCAAAAGAAAGAAGAAACAGAGGGGAAAAGAGAATAAAAATAAATGGGAGAGAAAAAATTCTAGGCAGGATGGAAAATTTAAATCCAAATCTAATAGACAAATTATGTTAAGTGCAAATGGTAAATGGTTTAAACACTCCAATAAAAGTCAGAAATTATGAAGTAGATACAAAAACAAGATCCAGTTGATGTTACTTCAAGAAATCTTCTGTAAAGACATGAGTAGATTAAAAGTTTAGGAATGGACTGTTGAAAAGAGTAGAGCTCTGAACAAGGAATATTTTCAAGAATAATTAGTGGCATTTAATAATAATAAACCATTCAATTACTCATGAAGATACAACATTCCTATTCCTAAGTACACACACACACACACACACACTTAATATCATATTTTCAAAATAAATGAAGCAAGAACTAACAGAATGGAAGGGAAAATAAGCAACCCTACAATGTCTACAATTATATTTGGACATTTTAGCACTCTTAGTAATTGATGAAAAGTTACAGGAAATTAGTAAGTAGTAGACTTAAACAGCACTCATGATGTCTTAGAACACTCCACCCAACATCAGAATACACATTCTTTTCAAGGGCACACAGCACAGTCACCAAGATAGACCATATTCTGGTCCATAAAACAAGCCCTAATATATTTAAAAAGATTAAAACCAAAGAAAATGAGTTCTCTGACCATAATGGGATTAAATGAGAAACCAATGACAGATATATCTTTGGAAATAACCCCCAAATATTTGAAAACCAATCACACTTTCCAAATAATTTATGGGTCAAAGAAGACATCAAGAGAGAAATCAGAAAATACTTTGAAATACACAAAACTGAAAACATGTCAGAATTTGTAGAACATAGGAAAAGCAGTACAGGTAAAACTACTCATATCAGACGAGATGGAAGATTTCAATTAATGATTTAAATTTCTACGTGAAAAAACTTAGGACAAAAGGAAAATTAAGCCCAGACAAAAGAGCAAATTAAACCCAGTAAACAAAAGGAACAAAATATTTGCTTTTAAATACTAAAAGCTTAAAGACAAAATTCGCCCCCCCAATCACTTAGACAGTGTTGCCTAAGGGTTTCAAAATAATCCCTATATCTTTAAAAATGCATTAGAGCAAATCTTACTGACCACCAATTGCCTGAAAGTATGGTTTTGTGAAGTATTAACTTTGCAAAATAACACATTTCTGATGTAAAAGTAAATTTTCTTTATTATAGTCATTACTGACTACAAGCCCTGAATGGATGTGGAAAGTTATGGAGAGTTTAAGAAAGTTTTTAATCACTGATAACTACAAGAAATTGTAAAAAAAAAAAGAAAAAAATTAGAAAAGTAAATTTTATCATATTCATCACTAACCAAAATTTAATAATCCTGTTTAAAATATTTTTTAAAAAATAACTTTTGTGTAGGGCAGACCATGGTGGCTCAGCAGGCAGAGTTCTCACCTGCCATGCCAGAGACCTGGTGCCTGCCCATGTAAAAAAATAATAATAATAACTTTTGTGTAAAACTGTGCATGGATACAGAACTAGAATTTAGTTTTCTCATTAAAATTATGTAAATTGTCAGTCTACTCTTAATGAAAGGCTATAAAATGTTTTTTCTTAACCATCTAAGTACTCTGTCTAAAAGATAAAAATTTTATATCATATCAGAATAATAATCTTGTTAATGTTTATGTTAACCTTAATGTCCTTTATTTCAGGAAACAAGTCTCACTCTTAAGGAAATCTGTTCTCTCACTTTGTAAAAGTGTTCAAAAGTTATTACAATAATTAAAAGAAACTTTCTATCCTTCAAAAAAAAAATCAGTGAAGTAGCAAACGGTAAGGACAATAAAGAAAATCAATGAAATCAAAAGCTGGTTCATTGAAAGACAAACAAAATAGAAAAACTATTAGCCTGACTGATAAGGGAAAAAAGTGAGAAGATACAAATTACCGACATTAAGAAAGAAGAGGGACAGAGGGGGAGAACCCACAGATACTGAAGGGTTAATAGGGATATATGGACCACTTTATACCAATGGATTCTACAACTTAGATAAAATTGTCAAATTCTTTGTGAGTACAAATTTTAAAAGCTCAGTCCTAAATTTAAACTTACAGTTAAAAACTTTACTGAGATTAGAAATATCAATTTTTCACGAATTCTTCCATAATCCAGAAGATAAGATTTCTACTCTACCTATGCTCAATACAGAAAAAAAGATGGAACCTCGAAAATGCAGAAAATAATTTTTATGCTCCAATTTAAAGTCTGGATACCAGCATTACCCTGATAACAAAATCAAAGATATAACAAGAATGAAGAATTATAAATACCCCTCATGAGCATAGATGTAAAAATCATGTGTAATATATTAGCAAATCAAATTCAGCACTATATAAAAAGAATACAAGCAATATATAAAAAGAATAACCAAATAGGGTTTATTCTGGGAATGAGTGTAATTCACCATTTCAAACGAACAAAGGCAAAAATTCATATGATCATCTCATCAGTTGCAGAAAAAGGATCTGTCAAAATTCAACATTCATTCATGATGAAAACAACACATTGGAAGTAGAAGGGAATTTCTTCAATTTAATAAAGAGCATCTAAAACCTACATCTAACATTATACTATGATCAGAAGAAAGCAATAATGTCCACTTTTTCTCCACTATCAGTATTGAAATGAAAACATATGTCCATATAACGGAATATCACTCCGGGGGCTGGGAGGGGCGGGGAAGGAACTGCTGATACGCACAATGACATAGGTAAATCTCAAAAGCATTATGTTAATTAAATGAAGTCAGGAACAAAATGCATGCTCCTATTTATAAATGACAGTCTAAGAAACGCAGAACTCTGAGGTCAGAAAGTAAGGGGATGTCAGGAAGAGGAAATGAGAGGAGGGGATTGCCTGTAAGACAGCACAAGGGAACTTTTTGGGTCAATGAAAATATTTTATGTCATGATTGTGGCTGTAGTTATACCGCCATATACATTTGTTAAAACTAGAATCCTATAACTTAAATCAGTGAATTTTATTGTATATAAACATATGTCAAAATATGACTTCAAGGATTAGAAGTATTTTTAATGAAATTGAGTTGATTTATTAAATGATCCATAAGCTACAGAGAATATAAAGATAATGGTGGTGGCAGGAATAGAGGCATTGATTTGCTTCACTTATTTTAGATATTTTTGTGTCTAAATTGTTTATATATGGGGTGAAGATATAATGTGCTGGCTCTTCCTTTAGTGAAAGTATCTCTAACATTAATATAAATATTCACTAAATGAATATTATTAAAATGCTACTATTATCCATCTTGCCAGGCAATATAGCTATTGGAATTTCTAAACTGTTTTATCATTCTACTATCTTACATAATTTGACCTCTAGCTGTGCATATACCAATATAAGTTATTTTCTTATATAGGGCACATATGTAGTGCAGAATTGTAACATCTGAAAGAGGCTGTTTCCCACTATTTCTGATTAGGTAGTAGGTATTCCCTAGACTGTGGTGAAATATTTTATTGGTTGTTAAAGCCAGTGCAGTGGATCCTAACTTATCTTTCATCTGACCTCAAATATAAATGAAAACAATAAATTTACTTCAAGGTTGCACTGAGAATAAGCAAGGCCAATTGAAATAGAGGCTGTAAGCCTCTTCCAATTTATATTCTAAACAAGCAAAGAGAAGAATTAGAATTATGCTTTCAGCTGTTGAATTACATTTAATAGTGGAGGCTGTGATTATATTTCTTTGTTGTTTTTATTTGGGGGAAAACAAAGAAAAAGAATAGCATTCAGCACAAATAAAGGGCCATTCATTATCAGCGAATTGTTTAAAGTAATAAAACATTAAGCACAGGAGTTACTGTTTTCTAGGCACTAATTGACATTTCACATTAATGTGAATCATTCCTTTACTGAAAAGCTTTAACTTTCAGACATTTTTTCTTATGGGGTAATATGGAAAAGATTGACATGTGATTTTTCCAGATATACTTTTAAGGAATAGGGTAAAACTAATCAAGTTCTTAAAAATTACAAATCGGAAATAATCCAACTTGGAATAAAGCATAATTTTCAGTGAAGGTCAAGTGAATCACATAGGATGCGGCTATAGAATTAACTTGAAGAGCAATACAATGAAAGCATGCCAAAGTCTGTCTTAGCCTCTGGGAATTCAGAAAGCTTGTTATATGGTACAGCCATGCCTGCTTCAGAGAGAAGGCCTGGATAGGAAACATTTCTTGTTGTGTTTGCTCCCAGAGAAATTTAACCTGAAAAATCCACGACTCCAATGTTCCATTTCATTACTGTGTATCGATTGTTCGTGTGTATCCTTCTAAGAAAGCAGAGAAACATGGCTGTTACAAATCCTCTTATTGCAGACTGATATTCTAGTTTAGCTGGATGGTAAAACACAATTAAAACGACTGTTAAAAATCATTTGTAATTTTAATTCCTATAATCAGGAAGGTAAACTTAAGTTAGCCAAGCAGGAAAAGAGAATTATTTCTGTGCTTGTGATCTCTGGTTCTTGCCTACTAAACTCTCACTAAAGCATATACAACCAGAGGAATGGTGATTAGCAAGACATCAGTTCTCCTGGAGGGAAAAAATATGGGTATGACTTACACAAGGGTAAAACCATCTTGAAATGGGTCCACTTAGGCAGAATCAGAAAAGAAGTAATGGGAGTGGTTGCCAAGATTTTTGAGTCATTGTTATTTGCTTCCATGTCTTCCAATTAGTTTAATCTTTTTCTCTCTAGGAATCTGTGAGCCTTTCAAGTCTCTTTCTGATGCCAGACAAAATACTTTGTCACAAATTATGACATTTTATGCATCTTCTAAAGCCTGCTTTACTTGGAAACGAAAAGTTGGAATACTGATTACCTAACCAATCTCTAGGACTCTACTTTCTCTTTCTCTAATTGGAAGCTGTGTTAGCTCCTGTTCAATAATTTAACTTCAATAATTTTGCTTTGGAAAATTAGGCTTATTGAACTCTCCATGGCTCTCCAAATTTAAATGCATCATTTTATTATTAATTTAAGCTGTTGTGTGCATTTTCCAAAACCTGTGAAATGAATAAGAAATGTTATAATTTTAGAACTTCGCAGTTTTTCATATATATCATCATAGTACATTTGTCTCCTCTTTACATTGTTCCTTTCACCATCCTAGTACAGTTATGTCAGTTTATCTTCAGAGTACTTGCATTATTCTCTGTTCTGATCTTTCTGCATCGGTTCTCTTTCATACTTGTCTTTCATACAAATCTGAGCTTAACTTTCAAACAGTGTTTAATGTCTTCTTGAACAATCTATTACTTATAAGAGAATATCTAAACTGTTTTTTCCGGTAGTCCAAAGGCTGATGAAATCAGACTTCAGGCTTTCTTTTCCAAAATTTCTCCCGCTCTTCTCTGCCTCTGGAAAATATTTGTTTTGATTCCCAAATTGCACCTTTGTTTATATTCTGATCTTTGCCTGGAAAACATACAACTCAAAGGTCCAGCAGCAGCTAACATTCCTTGTATAGCCTTCATACCAACTCTAAACTCCAAATTTCTGTAACAATACTATCATCACTTGGCATTTACTGTTTAATGCAGTGTATTTTTGTTTAGAAATTCAGGTGTCTATATGCATATAGAAGGATACATACATTCACCCACACAGAGTGAAAACCTCTAGGATTGTTGACCCCACACTCCAATTCCAGCAACTGTGGCCCCATCAGTATCATCATCAGAGGAGCAAACATTTTATGCAGGGTGACCCTTTCTGTGGACCTGAGTTGGCCTACAGCTCATATCAAATGAAGAAGAGGTGAATTCTTAGACCCTGTGCTGGGAATTTATAGACTTGAGAATTTCAAGAGTATTGAGTCAATCTCTCTCCAATAGCTCAATCTCTAAAATGTAAATACAGGAATTCCCATATATATTTCATGGCATAGACTATACTATGGACTAACTCAATGTCTCTTTATTCATTCAAACCTCTTTCTGGAGTGCGTTTTTATTTTGCTGAAGCTGAAGGACTCTAATGAACTCTTCCAGACTTCCTTTCAGCTAGAGTTCTAAATGGGCTTTGGACTTTGACAATCAAGTACACTTGCATGAGAACTGAATTCAAAATGAATTTCTCAGGAAAGAGGCAGGGTGGGAGACAAGGGTTTTACTACTACAGATTGGGATAGAGATAGAAGGTTCTGGAGTCAGCAGCAATAGTGATGACTTCTTAGTTTTTTTTGCAGCTCCTCAGTCAGGACAGGGACAACAATTCATTTGATGTCACAGTTCTTCAGTATATTCTGAAGGTATACCTTTTTACAGCCTTCCAAACAGTTCATAAACTTGTTTTATGTGTAACAATGACTTTCTATTAAAATCAGCTCAAGTGGTTCCTTTCCTAACATTGCCACCTGAACAAAGCTAATCTGCAGTGGGGGAGAGCAACAGGGATAAAACACTGTTGGGAAAACAATGGTATCCAGTTTCTTGGTTCCAGCTTGGCCTGGTACCAATCAACTTTTGTGCCTTTCCTCTTGAGTTGCTGTTCAATATTTCCTTATACTGTATCAGGCAGTAAATTTCACTCCCTGCTTTTAAACTTGTTTGAGTTTGGCTATCATTTTGACCATGAAAATCATAACCAACATGTGTCTTGTTAATTCCACCCAGCTCCCAATGGAAAGGGGACATATGTATACTATAATGTTCATGTTTCAAGTATTTCTTGATTAAAACACATTGACTGAAGAAGTCTATATTGTTGATATTTCTATAAATGCCTAAATCAAAATATATTATTTCAGTTTCTTTTCTCAGCTATTTCTTTACATGACATGACTGATTAATTAAGATTGGTGTCAATGAGCATTTTAAATAAGAAGTTTAAAGTTTCTTTAAAAGTTTTTAACTTTTTAAGGATATCCCGGTCATGTTATGAACTTTGATTCCATTTAGCTGTACCCAAGAATGACTGCAATAATTACATTGATTATTCCATGAGAGGAAATGTCAACAATGAAATTTTAAGCATATCTTGCATAGCCCAGAAGGTATTCTATTTTTTTAGATGAAGAAAATTAGCCACGAAAGATTGATAATAGCAGTCAAACAAATCCACACAGAATTTTAATACCTCAGAGGCCTATTAAATATTTGAGGATAATTTACTGCATCCACTAACCTTTTTAGCAAGTCCCTTCTACCATTTCCTAGGGGAATGTGTAAAAATTTATCCAAGGGCAAGCAATTGAAAGAAAAGGGAACTAGAAAGAGAATACGGGTTTAACAGGCACAGAGACCAACTGATATCTTGACCTCATTTAAATAACCTTGGACTTCCATAAAAATGCAATCAGACCAAAAACTAAATAAATAATCTGATAATGATCAAATGTCTTGACTCACAACCAAGCAAGGAATCACATCTATTGGAATGACGAGGAGGCTTAGCAGCAGTACCTAAATCAAACTCCAGTTTTTTGTGTGTTTATTTTTGCTTCATTCTTAGGATTTAACCTTTAAATACCCATAAATGGAAAGCATATTCTAAGTTTAAATTTAGACATGGAAAATCTACGTGAATAAGAGATAGTCTTCTCCAGCGTGTGATGGGAGCATTTATAATTTCACAGAACAACAGATGTTCCTCACTTGGTGAATCTCTGCCTGGAATGAATCAGATTTGTCATGTCCATTTTTTATTTCATTTTGTCTTTTGCTGTTACTAATGTGCCAGGTTTGAAATCTCGCATTGCTCGCATCTGAGCAATGAATTCCTAAGAAAGACAGATATTAGTCATCTGTTCATATTCCATTTCCTCCTTTTCTTCTCTTTTTCTTTTTGCTTCCTTCCTGCCTACCTGCTATGAGACCTCACCTCGTAATGAGTGACACCATCAAAAAGGTTCCGTGGTTTTGAATGAGAATGTATTTTACCTGTGGACAGAGGGCAGGTTGTCTTTCTGGGGCAATTTGAGAAACGTTATAAAGGACTCCTTCCCTCAGAGCTTTTGCTTACTATCTGGGGGCTCATAAATTCCTACCAACCATGGTTTAATCTAGGATATTGTCTTTTAGCCCCCAGGAGTATTCTTTCAAAACACAAATACTCCCAGGAGATAATTTAAAATATATGAAAACAAATAAACACACTCCTAAATTATTAACATACTTATGTAAGCTGATTAATTAGAGATGGTATCACATGCTTTCTTGCAAAATCCTCTGAGAGGGAGACAGGAGACAAGGAGCCTCTAACAAGAAAAGAAATGTTTAAGGCTGGAACTTGAGGCTCTCTTTTGGTGCCTAGAGAAGGCCAGGCTCAGCCTTGGGACCCAGGTGGGAGGGCCAACAGGAGGGTTGAAAGGAAAATAGAAAAGAGATGGTAGAATAGATAGACAGATAGATAGATAGATAGATAGATAGATAGATAGATAGATAGATAGATAGATAGATATAAAACTGAAAGCGAGAAAAAGCTGCCCCTTTTATAAATTCTGCTGCCAGCCCTAACTTTATTCTACCTAAGTAGGTTCCAGGAAATAGTTTATTATGAACTACTAATTTGGTGACTTCTGGACCGAATACCTTTGAAGCGACTTTTACTTAAATGTACTAATATCCCAGGTTATATTTTAAATCTGAAACAGCAATATTGTTTAAGTGAAAAATATTTAATAGGAATATAACTGGGCAAAATAGCTTGCTTAACTAGGGCTCATACAGAAAGTTATTGTAATGTTGATGGAAATGATGAAATTAACATAAATATTTAATTATTGAACAACTAATTGTTATAAGGGAAATCTCTTAGATTGTTGCAAAAATTGTGAATGGGGCATTCGAATGAAACCAAAGGGTACTAACTCACTAGAACAGGCCTTCCCTTATACCTTGTTAAAGCTTTCAATTCCCTTTTTTTTTCAGACATAGATAATAATAATGTCTCCATTTTGCAATTGCAAAAATGAAGGCACCTAGTGGATTTTCCCTTTTTAATTAAAAAATTTTTTTAAACATGACAACATAAAAACATGAACATTCTTACCATGTGATATTCCATTCTTGGTATATAATAAAAAAAATCACAATATCATTACCATGATCATTTCTTAGAACATTTACATCAATTCAGAAAAAGAAATAAAAAGAAAAAAACTCCCTCTCATTGACTGCTAATATTTCCATCTACCCAATATATTTTAGCCTTTGTTTCCCCTATTTTTTTCTATATCCCTTACCACTCCTTTTCATTGATCACTAGCATTTCAATCTACTAAATTTATTTTAACATTTGTCCCCCCATTATTTATTTTTAATCCATATGTTTTACTCATCTGTCCACACTGTAGATAAAAGGAGCATCAGACACAAGATTTTCACAATCACACAGTCACACTGCAAAAGCTGTACCATTATCCAATCATCTTCAAGACACATGGTTACTGGAACACAGCTCTACATTTTCAAGCACTTCCCTCCAACCTCTCCAATGTATTTTAACTAAAAAGTTGATATCTATATAATGTGTAAGAATAACCTCCAGGATACCCTCTTGACTCTGTTTGAAATCTCTCAGCCAGTGACACTTTATTTTCTCTCATTTCTCTCTTCCCCCTTTTGGTCAAGAAGGTTTTCTCAATCCCTTGATGTGGAGTTCCAGCTCATTCTAGGATTCTGTCCCACATTGCCAGGAAGGTGTCACGACCCACGTAGGGAGGGGGAGGACAGTGAGTTTGCTTGCTATGTTGGCTGAGAGAGGCCACATCTGAGCAACAAAAGAGTTTCTCTGGGAATGACTCTTAGGCCTAATTTTAAGTAGGTTTAGCCTATCCTTTGTGGGGATAAGTTTCATATGAACAAACCCCAAGATTGAGGGCTTAGTCCATTGCTTTAGTTGTTTCCAATGTTTGTGAGAATATCAGGAATTCTCCATATGGGGAAGTTGAATTTCCCCCCTTTCTCGTCATTCCCCCAAGGGGACTTTGCAAATACTTATTAATTCACTATTCAAATTACTCTGGGATTTATCAGGCCTTCACTCTGGACAAATCTACAAAATCATTCCCTACTTCAATTCTCTTTTTTAAAATTAAAAAAGGACTTGCCCAACTCTAGGACAAATTTCTGCTTTCTTCTTTTCCTATGAAACTGGCTAAAACTAAAGAAGCTAGCGGCAAAAGAAGAAGCCTGAATTTAAATTTACCCCGGAATATAAATATACCCTACCAGCGGAATCAAAGTCAGTAGGAACAATGGGAAAGAAAAACACCAAACTCAGAAAGGAAGTAAAAGGTCCAACCATTACAAATCTTCTGTGTATGGTCCTTCTACCTGATCATCACCAGGAACATGAAATCCACAAGTAGACAAGGTAGGCAGGAGACAGAGCTGCATTGTTTGCTACAGAAACTTTACGTTTCTTACTATAGGAATTTACATACCTGTGGCCTCCTGACATGGATAAGGATAAACAACCCAGCAATTTTGTAAGAAACAATAATACCATGTATCTTCTGCTTCATTGAGTAAGTAACTGCCTGGTTGTAAAAGATTATACTTTAAAGTCACATCAGCCCACTTTAGCAAAAGTCTGTCACACTGTTACACATTTCATTCCATTTTTATCAGCTTTCTAAATAAACTTATAACAGCCCATGCCTTTTGCTGAATCAGTTAAGAAGCTTTAGTTTTCAAGTAACAGAAAATTCAACTCAAACTATTTTAAGAAAAAAGATTGGGTTATCTAGATGAAAAGCTCTACTACTTTCAGGCATGGCTTGATCCAGGAATTCAGATGCTGCTCGACAACACTCACTTCCATTGGCTTCATATTGTGTCCTTGCAACTTCACTTATCTTCCTATTTCTAAGGTCACTTAGATTGGTTGCATGCTCACATCTCGTTATTGCAGCATGGTGCCTAGTCAAGTATCTACCCATTGTGGCCACAGACATTTTGGTATATTGATCGATCAGGTCTGAACAAAATTTCTATCCTGAGACTGAGTTTGAACCTGACCTGATCCACAGAGACTACAAAGGAGAATTGTAGAACACCAATTTCTAGATACAGACTATAAAGAAAGAAGGAATGCTGGCCAAAACACTTTTCCTTGAAAGGAGTAAAGGTGTGTATTTGTTTCATTGCTTAAAGATAAAACTTGAAAATAAGCTTGCCCATTAATGATAAAAGCAGACAATATTTAGTGATCATCTACTTCATGTCACACACTGAGCCAAGGTATTCTATTTGAATAATTTCATACAATTTTCAATATACTAGTCATTGCTACTATCATCATTTAAATGCAAAGAAACCAGGCTTAGAAAGATAACCAACATACCTAAGGTGAAATAGAATAGGAGAGCCAAGAGGTGGACTAGTAGAACCAAGATTTGAAGGCAGGCAGTCAACAGAAGAACCCATACTTAAAAACCTCCTCTGCCAACACAGAATCTATCTGTCATAGTTAGGGACATGTGTCAACTCGGCCAAGTTGTGGTACCTGTTTATCTGATTGGGTAAGTGCTGGCTTGTCTGTTGCAATGAGGACATTTCATAGAATTAGATCATGATCACGTCAGCTGCATCCACAGCTGATTCCATTTGTAATCAGCCAAAGGGGAGTGTCTTCTACAATGAGTGATGCTTAATCTAATCATGGGAAGCCTTTTAAGGAGGATTCAGAGGAGATATGTTCCATTCTTGCTTCGGCTGATGAGCCTCTCCTGTGGAGTTCATCCAGACCCTCCATCAGAGTCGTTGGCTTCACAGCCTGCCCTGTGGATTTAGGACTCTGCGTTCCTGGGATCACATGAGACACTTTTATAAATTTTATATTTGCAAGTGTTCCCTGTTGATTCTGTTTCTCGAGAGAACCCTAACTAATACACTATCAGAGGCTAGATATTAAAGGACCCTTGGAGAGGCAGGCTCTACTTGCTTGATTGAAGATATGGTCCAATCTAAAGAAGCATTATATCATTCATAAGGTCTGCAGGCCATTGAGGTATGGGGAAAAGATGACTGCAGAGCTAACATAGGCCGATATAAAGCAATGAGGAGTCTCTTTACTAATTAGCCTTTCATACTCGATCTTACAGAAAGGCTGTCCCTAATGTGAAGTAGAAGGGTGAGGGCATTTTATCCTGCCTCCATTGAACTTTCAATTCATTGAACTCCCTATGTCTGATTGAGCTTATATCCTCCAAAGAATCTTCTGATAATGACTTAACTTTCTGTAGGTTAATCTATGAGAAGAAAATTAGCTGGTATAGGGCATTGAGTGTTCTAAAGTCTAAATGGCTATTTCCTTCTCTAATTGATAAAGAAGCCATCTGCATTATACATCACTCAAAGAAGATCCAATCTCTATAACTTCACTAAATAGTTTTCTGCACCTAAAAGACAGAGGACAAGTTCTTAGGCTAGAGCAACTTACCATGAAACGCTTCTGAAAATGCCTCCTGGCTATTTTCTCCTAGACAAACCTCTCCATTGCTATGCATCTTTTTGTTGTTCTGTTACTATCTCCAATATCATTTCATTTTAATCGATCTAGAAAGTAAGGCTCAGAGAGGTTAATAGACTTGGAAATGTATAAGGTTAATAAGCTCTAGTTTCTACCTCCAGTTTGTTGATTTTCATTTTACCATAATGCCTTCGATATATATTTCAAAGTTTCAAAAGTTTAATTTTTAGAGTTAACTATCTTATGTCCATTCAGATTCATGAGGTTTAGTTTATATAACCTAACTAGAGAAGTATTCTTTCTTAAAAGATTGTCACAATTGTTTTCTGACCAGAAAAGGGCCAGGATTTTGGTCATGTAACTGTGCTAATCATTATCTGTGTGAATATATTGTAGACTGTACTACTATTACTGAGAATAATTATTTGAAGTTAATGCAAGCTACCTGAAGTCATTTAAATTTTAAAATGAGCTACAAATGAACAATGACCCTGTCATAACTATACCGGTCAATTCTTATTAAAATGTGTGACATCTGTCATTTTTCCATCTAAGTGTAACATGCTCTATTCATTTATTGTTTCTTCAGTGTTCTGTATTAGTGTTCTAGTTTGCTAGCTGCCGGAATGCAATATACCAGAAACAGAATGGCTTTTAACAAGGGGAATTTAATGAGTTGCTAGTTTACAGTTATAAGGCTGAGAAAATGTCCCAATTAAAACAAGTCTATAGAAGTGACCAATCAAGGCATCCAGGGAAAGATACCTTGGTTCAAGAAGGCCGATGAAGTTCAGGGTTTCTCTCTCAAGTGAGAAGGCACATGGCGAACACAGTCAGGGCTTCTCTCTTGGCTGGAAGGGCACATGGTCAATACGGCGTCATCTGCCAACTTTCTCTCCTGGCTTCTGGTTTCAAGAAGCTCCCCGGGAGGCGTTTTCCTTCTTCATCTCCAAAGGTTGCTGGCTCGTAGACTCTCTGCTTCATAGTGTTGCTCTCTCTGAATCTCTTTCTCCAAAATGTTTCCTCTTTTATAGGACTTCAGAAACTAATCAAGACCCACTCAAATGGGTGGAGACATGTAATCCCTTAATTCAATTTAACAACCATTCTTAACTAAATCACATCATCCAGGGAGATGATCTCATCACAATTTCAAACATACAGTATTGAATAGATTATTCTACCTTTATGAAATGGGATTTATATTAAAACATGGCTTTTCTTAGGGGGCATACTTCCTTTCAAACCAGCACAATTAGCATGCAAGATGTGGTAGTTGGACACATCTTGACTGTCACATTATCCACATAATGGTAATTCTGACTATGCACAAGTACTGATGTGCACTTAGAAGACTGGTTAAGGACATTGAAAGGAATTGCCTCAGAGATTCAAGAAGTCACAAGGCGTGCAACCACTGTGGAAGGTAGTTTGGCGGTTCCTCAAAAAGCTGAATATAGATTTGCCATATGACCCAGCAATACCATTGCTAGGTATCTACTCAGAGGACTTAAGGGCAAAGACACAAACGGACATTTGCACACCAATGTTTATAGCAGCATTATTTACAATTGCAAAGAGATGGAAACAGCCAAAATGTCCATCAA